>JAZHYW010026618.1:0-15293 GCA_037355805.1 Ixodes ricinus
TTCTCAAGCATCTTCACGACCGGAAAGCTATTCATGCTGCTTCTCAAGCACCGTGTCACTCTGGGCTCAGTCATCTCGCACGCCAAGGCCCCTATCGCCTTGATGTGACCACCGACTTCACAGGCAAGCATCCACCACATCCCTTGGCGTCACGCTCTACGGCAGTCCTCTCCGACTGGAACTCTTCTTGGTGAAGCTTCACGCCCGAGTTCGACCTGAGTGACAAGAAGATATGGCGGTGAGACATACGGCAACCATTCTGATTACTGCTGGCAGGATCTATGAAGACCGCAAGCCCATTCCTTCAGGTATCACCCATTGATTCTCTGTGTCGTGCAGTTTCACGGGTGGGCAACTGCGCTCGAGCTCAGCACAAAACTGCCACGTGGAGTGTTCGTATACAACCTTGACTCATCTCGTTCTACACTTATTCTAGAAGTGCGTATTGACTGGTGTCTGTGTTGCATTACCGCTGTGTACTCGCCCTTCCCTAATAATGGATTGTGCCAAATGTGCTCGTGCTCTGCCGGCAGACGGCAGATCCTTGACGTGTGCGTCTTGCCGAAGGGGTTACCATCTTGGCAAGTCTTGTTCCGGCGTCGCAGATGGGACGTTCGCGGGGATGGGCGCTGTCAGGCGAGACACTTGGAAGTGTCCCACTTGCCGTACCGGCGCCACCCTCAGAGCATCTGATGTTAGCGGTGACGTTTCAGTAGATGACTCCTCCCGTACCGACGGCAGCAGGGAGGAGATTGTAGATTATGCACCTTTCACCAGTCAGCTGGCATCAATCAATGCCACTCTTAACCAGCTCCTTTCATTGAGGACAAGTGTGGAGACGCTGTTGCCTCTACCATCTAAGGTTGATCAGTTGTTGGCTTTAAAACCAGCTGTCGACGAGCTTCGCAACACGGTCCAAGGATTACAAACGACCGTTGACTCTTTCAGCTTGAAATACGATTCCGTGCTCGCTCTGGCTATGACAAATGAGGAAGCAGTTAAAGAACTTCAAAAGGAGGTTAACACGGTTAAGGCCACAATGAGAGAGCAGTCAGAGACCATTGAGCGACTGAAAGACGAGCTTAATGACATGCAGCAATACAGTCGTCGTTCCAACATGGAACTGCATGGTCTTCCGCTCTCTCATGGTGAGGATTTAATGAAGGTCATCAGCGATCTCGCTAGGCCACTTAACCTTCCAACACCTCAGTCGTCAGATATCCTGGCAATTCACCGTTTGACCAAAAAGCCGGACTCAGTTCCGGTTATTTTGATTCGCTTCACCTCGGTCAACCTAAAAGACGCTTGGATGGCGGCACGTGGTAGACTCCACAGGCTGTGCCAGTCAGAAAACCACCCAAAGTTATTCTTCAACGACAACCTTACATCTGCGAATAAGGAGCTTTTCTGGCTGGCGAGGACGGGGGCCAAAGAAAAAGGATACCGCTTTGTGTGGACAAAGAACTCGAAGATTTTTGCTAGGAAAGCCGAAGGCGCGCCAGCCATTCGAATCAACACAAAAAACGACCTTCTGCTACTGGTGTAAAACATGACAACTTGTTTTTCTGTTCCAGACATTAATTCATTTATTCAGCTTTTGGGCCCTCTTTCTAATAACTCTTTAACACTTATTCATGTAAATATCCGAAGTTTGCGTAAACACTGGGATGAGTTTCGTGCAGTAATTAATACCTCTACCGCGTCGATAGATGTTTTCGTTCTAACTGAAATTGGTGTGTCATCTTTGCAATGCAATCAATTTATTCTTGACGGATATAAGGAGTCATTTTACACCCGTGATCATGGTAGAGGTGGTGGGATTGCTATATACGTTAAAGATAAATGGTTACTATCGCCTCGGAGCATATCTCTTGTCCATGCAGAAACACTGGCTGTTCAAATTTCTTTATCAGGTTTTTCTTTATTTTTGTTAGCGGTTTACAGGCCTCCCTCAGAAAATGTTTCGCTCTTTCTTGCTGAACTAGATGCTGTGCTTAACCAGTCTCGTTCGGAAGGACAATTTTGCGTCGTTGGAGATTTAAATATTGATACTCTTAAACCTAATAAATCGATAGTTTGTGATTATCTGACTCTACTGTCAAAATATGGCATTGAAAATATTATCACCTTACCCACTAGGGAAGAACATTTGGTTGAAAAATTAGTAGTTTCCTGTATTGACCATATCAATATTCGTGCTCCGGATATGTCTGCGAAATCCGCCGTAATTACTCATAAACTATCCGATCATTACTTTGTCGGATGTCGTTTAGACGCTCAGGCACCCGAAGAGCAAGGAACCAGGCGCGATTGTTCGTCTATTTCAATTACGGATACGGTAAAATTCGATGCTTTGGTCGCTGCCTTTGACTGGAACGAACTCTTGATGTCCGTCGAACCTTCCAATGTTTATAAAGCTTTCGTCGAGGTTTTTCAATCCTTTTATTGTGCCGCCAAGAAAGAGGTTAATTTTAAACGACGGTCTTATAAGCCATGGTTTAATTCTGATATTATGACAGCAATCAAAGAAAAAGATACTTTATGGTTACGTTCCCGTCGTTCACCAAACAATTTGCAGTTAAAAGCAGAGTATCGAAGCGCTCGGAACAAAGCTAATGCAATTATACGGTCTGCCAAACGATGTTACTTTCAGCGAAGATTTTTTGAGGCAAAATCGAATCCACGTGAAACATGGAAGTTGATTAATTATTTTACAGGGCGTGGAGGAAGAGCATCGCTTTTTGACTCCCTTCAAAAACACTTCGGCACAGATCTGCAATCAGTAGTGAACGACTTTAACAAACTTTTTGCTGCGTCATCGGGCTTTGCGAGAGACAGTGATTTCAAACCGCTTGCCTCTAGCGCAAGTATTAGTGTATCAAACTCAGCGTTCCTTCCTCTTCTCACGATAGACGAATTACACTCTATTTTGTTTTCTTTAAAACGCAACAAATCTCCTGGTGTTGATACTATTCGTATTAATGATCTCTGCCGAAACTTTGGACATGTTCAGCACGTACTTCTTACCATGATAAATGAGTTCTTGGTCTCTGGCGTCATCCCAATTGAACTAAAAACCGCACTTGTGAAGCCTGTTTTCAAGGGAGGATCGCCTAACAAGCCTGAGTGCTATCGCCCTATTTCTATCTTACCTTGCATTGGGGAGATTTTGGAAAAGCATTTGTATCTTGTAATGTCCAGCTTCATTGAAACTTCCAACATCATGTCGCCTAACCAGTATGGTTTTGTTGCTGGAAAGGGCACTCAACCACTGCTGGAAGATTTTTCTGACCTACTACACAGTGCTTTTGATCGAAACTTATGTGCATGTGCAATTTTTCTTGATGTCGCCAAGGCCTTTGACACGGTCAGTCATAAGATGCTTCTTTTTAAACTGCAGAATTACGGTTTCCGTGGACCATTTATTGTATTGCTTAAAAATTTCTTTCTTGATCGCTCCCAAATCGTATCTATAGGAAACTTCAAAAGTGCTCGGCT
Source organism: Ixodes ricinus (assembly GCA_037355805.1). Classification (NCBI taxonomy): domain Eukaryota; kingdom Metazoa; phylum Arthropoda; class Arachnida; order Ixodida; family Ixodidae; genus Ixodes; species Ixodes ricinus. The sequence continues at coordinate 3,499 of JAZHYW010026618.1, forward strand.
GATGCTAAAAGCCGGTGTGCCCCAGGGATCGGTTTTGTCTCCATTGTTATTTAATCTTTTTGTTAATGATATCTCAACAAGGCTCACTAGTTGCAAAATTTTTCAGTATGCGGATGATACTTTACTTGTCTCTAGTCACATTAATTACCGCCAAGCTGTGCAGTTATTGCAACATGATTCTGCACGACTAATGGACTGGTTTTATGACAATTATATTACTATTAACACATCCAAAACCAGACTTGTTTGCTTCAGGAATCCACTGAAGAGTGTAGAATTGGACTCATCATTTGTGTTACACAGATCCAGCTGCCTTGATTGTACATGTAGTTCCCTGAAATATGTTGACACTGTTAAGTACTTAGGCATATTCTTTGATTCAGATTTGTCGTGGTCAACGCATTTAACCCATGTTTCCAGCAAGCTTCGCAGCGTGTGCTGCTTACTTTACAATAATAGGGTGTTTTTGCCATTTGCCGTAAGGAAATCAATTGCTAATGCTCTTGCTTATAGTATACTAAGGTATGGCATCACATTATTTGGTAACTGTGCAGAAATATGGCAAACTAAAATTGACCGCATCCTTAAGAATTTGTTAAGAAGTGTAGGTTATCATTATGATCTTGCACCAGAAGCTGACATCTTTGAGGCTCTACAACTGCCTAACTTCCATTCACTTTTTTTGCAATGTGTTGTGCTTTCTCATTTCTGGAGTAGCGAATTTAAACATCCCTTTGTGCCCCGCAGAGATTTACGTACCTCTGATCGCTTCATAATCCCCCGGTGTTTCACAAGATATGGTAAGCGAGAGCGCTCTTATTATGTGCCATACATTTTTAACAGACTCCCCAACCACTTTTTTGAAGCTACAAATAGGAGAAAATTGAAAAATTTATTGAACAGTATTACGCTCTAATTCATTGTACAATTTCAATAATGTACTGTTGTGTGATATTTTGTATCTAATATGTTTGCTGGGATAGTGTGAGGTGATTATTTTTTGTTTCTCGTATAGTGCGATACATGCTTTAAATGTGTGCTCTACGGACTTCTTCTGTGCTATCTGTGACATTCAATTTGCTGGGTTCTGTCCTTCAAGCCTCTACTGGCTTCGACCGACCCGTCACCTTATAGTGTTATGAAGGTGTCTAAATAAATGAAATGAAAATGAAATGAAATTACTATTATTATTATTATTATTATTATTATTATTATTATTATTATTATTATTATTATTATTATTATTATTATTATTATTTCCGAGACGCTGTTTACGTGCCATGTAACGAGCTTCTAGTAGTAGGATGAAAACAAAATAACGCCCACGTTGCCTTTATTGACAAAATACGTGGGAAATGGAATCCCAGCGTGCTTGCGTTAGCTTCAATCTCCGGTTCCGGCGAAAACATAACGCGCAGCATCCCCCCCCCCCGGGAAAATGGAAAGTCTACGCCGCTGGGTGTAGAGCTTAGTTAATTTTAAAAACAATTAAAAACTGTTTGGGTGCTTTGTTGCGCTACCTGCCGGATGGCAGACAAAACTGCTGATTTCTAATGTTCAAGAAATTTTCGAGGGCGGCGTTGGCGTCTGTATCATCATCAATGTCCGTGTCTTTTTACCTTCACATTCAGAAAATATGTTGGAAGATTTACGATCGACAAATGAATGGTTTAAGTCCTGGGTCAGGTTAATTAATCTAAGATAAATAATTACACAAGCGTAGTGTGATATAATGTGTTCATTATTCCATATGATTGAAATCGATAAACAATTAAGACGAAAAGGAAAAGAATACACCCGCGTTCACTTCGTGCTTAGAGCCAGTAAATGAGCTGCGCTTAGAGTATCGGCACTCCGTTCCCCAACACTTTTGTGGGCGCCGCCATTTTTGGGTCTTGTGCACAGCAAACGCAACGGCCGATCGTCTTGATTCAAAAGTGCGACTTCCTCAGCATTAGATCCGGTGTCAGTAAACTAATGCAATATTGCTTTGCTCTGTCGCGGACTGTTTAAACATTTGTGGAGGACGGAAAGGCGTTTCCTGTGATTTCAGAGAAAGCTTCAGATAACTGGCAACCATGATTTTAAGCCACAATATGCCCAGGTGTCGTGACTCTGAAGCGTAGCTTATTTAATGACACTATTCATGTCCTTGTTCAAGGAGCTTGTACTACCTGAAGGGGCCATGACGTAAGCCCCGTGGGTTCCACAAGCCATTACCTTTTGACGCCTGCCTCTTCCTCATTGTTCCCGCTAGTTCGGCACGTTATCAGAGAAAAATATTTTCGGTAGGCCAAAAGTAGCGAAAAGAGAGCGTAGAACGTCAATGACGCGTTTGGACGTCGTGGCATGCATCGTGTAAATTTCCAACCACTTACAGTACGCATCGACCACGATTCCGCAGATGCGGATACGTTTCGCCTGCGTTTGCCACCCACCGACTGAATAGTGGATCTTTTTCAGTTACTGTTCATGATGGCGCTGGACTCGAGGAAGACTTCGAGTCTTTCCACAAAGTTAGCTCAGGTGCCAGCACTTTTGTCAAAAGTGGTAAGTGCTCGAAACGCCAACAACGTCGGTAGCGACGTGTTGTGCTTGACACTGGAGGCTTATCATTCGCTGAGAAGAAACTTGCTTGTTCGTCTGCCACGAGTCGTCCGATATCAGGTCATCAGCGCAACTCCAACTCCCGACAAAACAGGTCTTTATTGTCCGCATGTCCATAATTAGCAATCATGTGAACTTATAAATTTCCGAACTCTCATCACTTGCCATCGCTAAACGCCGCTCAATTCATAGCGTCTTCGTTGCAAATAAACGTCTTCCTATTTATACTGATGGTTTTCGACCATATTCCTCCTAAGCTGTACTTACAACATAATGTGTGTCGGTACTTCGAAAATATTGCAACGGCCGTTTGTTTTCTGGGAACTATAATGTAACAACCTTTACAACATCTTCCGGATCCCGTGAAACACAATATTTTGTGACGTCACTTTTCAGTCGTCATTATAATGGCGAGGTAAATACCGTAAATCGCGAAGCAGTTTACTAGACGTCCGCTTCCACTGGTGTCTTGGAAGATTGAGTCTACTGAGCGTGCATTCCTGCAGAAGAATTTTTCATTGACAGAATATTGACACGTCCATCAACAATTGATTCCTTCTTGGCAAGATTTACTGCGAAAGCCCGTGACAACCGCCGAACCGCATGTCCCTATATCAGCCTGACATTCTCGCATACTTGCGTTTGCTGGGCCACGCTATCGAATATTTGGGGGTTGTGTGGTTTTTTATACAGCGAGTCGTTGGTCAGCCATTTTAAAGTTGCGACGAGTCACTCGCTGTAGATGAGCAATTTAGCCAGTGCAGTACAACCGCTAGCCTGGGGTCTTTAACGTGCACCACGCAGTAGTGATACACGACCGCACGCCGGTACGATGCTCATCCAGATCGAAACGGGCAGGGGTGGGGATTGAGCCCAGGATCCTGGGTTCTGCAGCGCGAGCTTCCGCTCCACGTGCTCCGAGCTGGTGTGCGCTGGTGTGCGCTAGCTCACTCGGCCACCGATCCCCCGCCACGCTATCGAGCCAGCTGAGCACAGCTGGCAGCGGCGCGAGCAAGGCCACGATGGGAACGTGATGGTGCTCGAGCCATCCCACCGTGAACCAATATTTCCGCCACCCCATGGGTGCGTGTCGCCATCTATTGGTTGAACTAACGCCATGTTCAAGATGGCTGCCGTGGGACCGCAGCAAGGAGGTTATAATAGGCAGGAGGTGGCGTCCCTATCCCCAATGCATGGAGCGGAGTGTAACGGAAGTAGGCGTGGCTACGAGCCGCGACGGACATTTCTTGACCAATGGGAAGCCTAGTGAGTGGGCGCCGCCATTAATTTCGGTGCAAACAACCCTCGTTGCCATGGCATTTCCGTGGCAACGCGATTGTGTGCACCGAAAGTAATGGCGGCACCCACTGTTATTTCAAACAGCGCTTAACGGGAGACTTTTAAACCGGTATGGTCGGAATTGGATGAGATTATTATAAACGAACGCCTGGTTGTCCAACAGAAAGTAAGTGACTAGAGTTGAGACGCTCTAGACGACGCACCGACTGAATCGGTGTCGAACAGGCGAGATTTCAGGCCCAACACTTGCCTGACCAGTAGGACTAGGAAGTCGGCGTGTAGCGGACGCTCTCGACACCACGCGACCGCGCCTGGAGCGTCGTCTCGAACGAGTCGTCGTAGCGCGGCTTTGGAAAGCGATCGCGAGTCAGTCATCGTAGGCACGAACGCTGAGAAGGATCGTAGGCACGAACGCTGAGAAGGCGCTGTGGTGTGTGTCGTGCTGAGAAGGGCATCGCGGGTTGAGAAAGCCGTACAAATTCTGCTTCGAGAAGATGTTGGTTTCACTCCGCCGTGATGAGTATTCGGGTTCGCATCGAAACATCTTTTGGTGCGCCGATCGAATCGAAAGCCAGCCGCGACAGCGAGCAGACGAAGCAGACCGCAGGCACGGAGCAGACGTAGCCTAAGCCTAACGACCGAGCGGAGAGCAGACGATGGGAGCATGGTTGAATTTAGTTTGGATGAGAGAGCGTCGGTGCGCGGGGCAGTCTGGGATTGGGTTGTTCTTCCGGCGTCGCTGGGTATGACGTCATGCCGGGTCCTGCCCTATTTAAACGTCCTTAGACCGCAGCCTTAAGTCTAGAGCGGGTTATTAAAAAAATAGGTAAAGATGTTCTTCAGAAAAAGAAAAAGAAAAAGAGTTTGAGCTGGATTCTAAAGTATTTGTATGCTTCGTTTGTTCAGCTGGTGTCTGCTAAATATTTTTGTCCCGTGAATCTGAATATCACGTTCGTTTTCCCTGAAGATGCAACTAAACGCGAGAAAACACGAAAAGCCTGCGACCAGTCGTTACGTTACAAAGGGATCTTTCGGCCGCCAAGCGCGTGTCGCTCGTGTGGGCAGCGCGTGCAATCGCAAGCTTGCCAGGTATATTCCCCCGCACTGACACCAGTCGCGACCTCCTTTTTTTTGCGTTTTTGAAAATAGCAAGAGTGTGAGTGCATAGATTTGATAAGCGCTGAAGGTGTGCGAGAGCGGAGATTACGATGACTCTGGATATGATGTTCACGCTCCGGGAAGGAAGGGCTTCAAAGGTACTTTGGAAATGACTTTCTACAGCCTCCGTGGACCAGGTGGAAAAATAATCTCAATATTTGTGTTCCTGCAGGCAAAATGAAGGCGACTTGAGTGTTTTTCCTCAAATACAAAATCGCTTTAACACCCTTTTAACGCTGTAGCCTAGCTGAAAACTAAGAGCAGCTGGTGATGCCCAAATTCAGACCGAAAAACAGCCTCTTTTGCAGCTTCCGAACTCGACCCAAAGCATGCATAAGAGCTCTCTCAGCACCACCCAGATAAGTCCAAGAAAAAAAAGTATCTGAACAAAACACCTTATTTTCATGATGCAGTTTGTGGAAGGATTCTTACGATCTCTTTCACTGCCCTGCTGTTGACTACTCTGCTGGATGTGCAATTCTGTTTAAGAAAAATCAAAAGTACAAAATTTGTAGTATTCACGAAGTGGTTGACAGTGGACGTCTAATGGTAGCTAACATTCTTTTGCAAGATCAATCCCTGGCGCACAATTGTTTCATACGCATACAATAACGCAGCGCAGAGGGAAAGCGTTCTCTCTCAATCGAGAATTCACGCCAACACAAGATTTAACGTGATCCTGGTTGGAGATTTCAAACACTTCAGAAAAATAGAATACAACCGTATTGGTCACTTAGTAAACTGAATGAAAGGCTCCTTGAAACTGACGACTGTAAAATGCGCAAAATCAGCGCTAGAGATACATAAATGTACCAAAGAAGGCTGGTGCCAGAAATGGGAATATTTTAAGTCTGAGGCCACACGACGGCCAAGAACAAATGACAATATACGCCGGTGTTTGAATCCCTATTCTCACTCTTGGTTGCTTTGCAAAATTATTTATTATATCCGAATATATAGATCCAAAACTGTCCATCTTGATATAAAACATATAGGAGTACTTGAAGTGAGGCGCCAAAACAACGAGGACACGAGGAGAGAAGCAGACAGGACGAGGCGCATATAGGAGTATATTAGAAATTCTTCTCTCTGGGAACGTGTCACGTGACATTTGTGACCGTGCATTGTCCTGTAGTATAAATGGGCAGAGTTTAATGTTGGACCAAATTGGTTCAAAATTTTAAGAGGTGTAGACAAAATAGTGCGTATTTTGCATAGCGTGGCCCTTTTTAATTTAATTTTACTTTAAAATCTTTATTTCATTGCAAAATAGGCTTCATGGGAGCAAATGCAATATCAATTTCCACGACAACTGCTCAGTTTTTACGACTAAAAGTTGTAAGAGTTATTAATGGGTATATCCTCAAAATGTATGCCAAATTTCATTAAGATTGATGATCCATGTCAGTTGTAAGGCTCGCGTAAAAATGAATAAAAATGGCAAAAATAGGCAAACATTGTTTTGTAGTAAAAATGCACCGCCGTTACTTCGGGGAACTTCAGGCAGGCAAACTTAAATATACGATCGTTTGCATATCGGGGCCATATTTTCAAATTTCGCGTTCAGTGTTTCTAAAAAGTGTTTGAACTACAGAGAAATATAAACCTTCGTTAGACACAAAAAGGTAATTTTAATATATATGTTTCACCGCTCTAAAGATAATGTTAGTGCAATCAAGGTATATTATTATCGCAAATACAAATGAGCAGCTTCTAATTTCAGTAAACGCTGCTTAGTTTTGTCTAAAGTCAACAAAAGGTAATAGCAGGTTCTTTTAGAGTTTTTTATGGCCGATTGTGCCACCTGTTGGGTTGTGACCAAAGTTGAAGAACTAGTTGCCCAGGAAAATTCCTAGGGTGGTGTCGATTTTGTCCTTGACACATAGACGCTTTTGTGCAAATGTGCATGGGCGTAGCATGGGCGCAACCATGACTGACCTTACTTTCTCTTCCTCTCATTTTGTAAAATTCACTTCATTTCTGTGGTCGCGAGAAAGGTTATTGAGTTCTATAGGGTGTTTTCACATTACGTCAATCCACCATTTTGCTGTTAGATGCTAGCGGGATGTTAGTTGGTGTGCGCTCGCCCGTTATCTGAAGCTTTATCTAAAATCACAGGAAACATTCTTCCGCCCCCCCCCCCCCCGAATGTTTAAACATTTCGCGACAGAGCAAAGCAATATTACATGACCTTCCTAACACCGAATCTAATACTGAGAAAGTCGCACTTTTGAATCATGACGATGGGCAGTTGCGTCTGCTCTGCATACGAACCAAAATGGCGGCGCCCACAACAATGTCGGGGAACGGAGTGCCGATCCTGCAGCTCATTTAGTGGCTCTACGCTAGCCCACTCGGCCACCGATCCCCCAACAAATTTCCAGCACAGCTAGGTGACTGGCGCGCGACTCCAGGGATAATTATTGTTATTTTGTCCAACTCGCTGCAACTTTGCATTATTGCACGAACATGCACTTTTCCCTAAAGACGTCAAGATCGCCGTCACCTGTGACACGCTCCTACCCTGATTGTTTCACATGTGTTCTGAAATAAATGCATTCAAACACTCTGACCAGCGTTAGCGAACCGGCGCACATACAATACTGGAAAATCCATCCCCGCCTCTTCCGCCATCTCGGAGCTTCTGCACCACCATCTATTCGCGACTCCAGCAAAACGAGCGGCACCTAGCGGGAAAACACTGAACTGGACGGAACAGGTCCCTTCGCGGTTTCTGCTCGTCTCTTCTGGCTTCCGTGTTTACATGTTGTTGGTGGTTTGCGCGACAGAACAGTTCTACCGGTGACTGTGTCGTAACCGTAGTATCGCCTTGCGACCCAGGTTGCTCTGCACGCGACCTATGAAACCGTGTGAGTCAGACATTCTGCGTTTATCCACGTTCATCAGCACCGTAGAAGGACAGTGGGCAGTCCTTTCCTCGTTTCCTCGAAGAAAGTCAAGCCTCTGGAAGTTCGCTTACCCTAACACTTCGCCACCGGTTCGAAACGTCGAAGATAAAACGCGGGGGAACCAATTTTGATTCCAATGCTTACTTGCGGGTTCCCCAGCGTTGTCCGTTGAGCTGGCACATGGCACGGCCAACGCACGGCACGACCTGGATTCGACCACCATATTTGCCCGATAGTGGCGTCCCTTATTGGCGACGTGCGCGATCGAAAGCGTCGCGGTGGTCGGCCTTCCACGATTGGCCGAAGGCTGACTATGACGTCAGCAAAGGATTTCCCATGGACGGAAATAAGAGGAACGTGAGGACTTCAATTTTGACGGTGTTGACAGTGTTGGTTCAAGAACGCTTTGATTTCAAGCTTCCACCATGCTAATTACAAACACCATTGAACTTGTTGTTCGCAAGGTAATGACGTCACGAAAGGTAACCATATGAGGGCGCCACCGAAACATCTCGCCGCTAATAGGTCGCTGGAGTCGCGAATAGCTAGGGCGTTGGAGTTGCGAATAGCATGTTCCCCTGAATGATGCTCGCACTACACGAGCGCGCGTGCTTGCTAGGGACACTGAAAGCTCGTAGCTCGCTCTATTGGCGACGTGCGCGACCGAAAGCGTCGCTGTGGTCGGCCGGCCATGATTGGCCGAATGCTGACTATGACGTCAGGAAAGGATTTCTCATCGACGATAATAAGATGAATGTAAGAGCTTCAATTTTGATGGTGTTGGCAGTGTCGCTTTGAGGGGGTAACGATTTCAAGCCTCCACAGTGCTCATTGCAAACACCATCGAACTTGTTGTTCGCAAGGTAATGACGTCACGAAAGGGAGCCATGGGAGGGCGCCACCAAAACATCTCGCCGGTAATACCCTGTTTCATAACGCTTTCAAAGCTACTGGCGTGAGTGCGTGGCTTCGTTTATGGTTTTATTTGCGCGAGAACGCGTGCAAATGATCAACGAGATCAAGCCCATGCTCGCGCCAGGAGCTTTGACAGCGTTGCACACTAAGTATGAAAAAGAGTATAGTAGCCCCTGCTACGCTGGCACTTATAATGAAACGGAGTATAAAAAACTGTAGTGGAGAAGCGTAATGACACATGTTCGAAATTTGAGCCACAAGCATGTTATTTTGCTCACCTGGAGCACTGCTCAAAACTTGAGAGTAGGGTTACAGTGTTCTAGAGAGTTGTAGTGGCAAGAGCGGCGGCCACCGCGTGAAGATTTTGCACGTAGACGACACCGTAGCGCTGCTGTTCTGTGCCCTAGGAACTGTGGCAAGAGGCTTGAATAAAGAAGAACGAAGTGCCGGCAACACACGCGCTTCATGTCTAGAGCCCAGCGGACATGGCCTCGTCTCGTCCTTCCTAGATAGAGAGTTTTAGAATAGCGTAAAGACCCTTGCGTCAGCACTCCGTACAACGCACGCTAGCTGTCGACGTAACGTTACGAAGCGCGTTGAACGCGCACTTTTAGTATAGCGGAAGGCAAACGCATACGTAACGATACCTGAGACCTGCAGCGCCATATAGATTTGCTCCTGCGAACTGCCTCAAACAATCCAAGGCGGGTATTCGGTCAAGCCAATTTAACACCGCGAATCTCCTCGCTTTGCTACGAAGTGCGTGAATCTCTTTCCAGTTGCCTGTTGTATACGTGTTTTGTCTTTTTTTCTTTTTTTTTTTAGGGCTGTTCGGTCAGCAGTTCGATTTATGGTTCACTCCAGTGTGTTGGGAAATCCCTACCATCGTATGTTGGCCTCGTCATTTGCTTGGAAGTATGCAAGCAATAGGTCGCACCGCTCGCGTACCGACCGCACGGTAAACACCCTTTTGGGTTCGACGGCGTCACCAACGTTTTGGCTACCGACACCCATCTTTGTGGGCGCTCGAAAGGGTTCGTCGCGTTGATTTCTTTGAGGAGGTTGTGGGTCGCCTGTCAATACCGCCTGATCAGGCCGAGTTCCACTCACTCCGACTAAGTCACACGGGGAAGTGCTACCATTGGGAAAAGGTTTTATCTGTACTTAAGTTCAGAGTCAGATGAAGGGGAGGGCCAAGGCTGTCTAGTGGTCCGGGTCCTCAGTTGGAGGCCTTGCTCGGCACCGGCTCTTTCGTCTGTCTCCAGCTCCGAACTCCGCGTGTCCTCGCCCGCCACGAGCATTGCCCTTTTTCTCTTCTTATTTCTCTTACTTCCACAAGGTTGAGGTCATCTTCAATGGTGAAGCGAACCCGTACAACGCGCGTAGCACTTCCACTGGTTTGCCTCACCGCCGCCATTTTCCAAACTGGAGTAGTCTCGCGCTCTTCCGTGCGTGACGAGAGCAACAAGAAATGGCACGTAAGGTACCCCCTACGTACGCTCGCAAAAAGCGATAGCGAGCGTACGTACGCATAGCTTGCCGCAGTACGTACGTATGGCTCATGCGCAGTACGTACGTATGGCTCATGCGCAGTATGGAGGACGCAGCGTTAACGCTAACGTAGGTGGCTTACGTTTGCTGCTATACCTATTACTAAAACTCTCTCTACAGGAACGTACCCCGTAGAAGAGTGGTAAGTTGGGCGAGTTGGTAAACGTTGTGCTTCATCTTTATTTTCTTTACTTCATATACTAGAGTTGTGAGTGCGCGCTTGTCTGTGTTCTGTTTTCCTTCCCTGTTTGTCCTCGTCTCTTTGTGCGCGTTTTAACCATGTTGAACGTACCCCCGTCAGCCTCGTCGTCGGAGCTGCTCAGCGTGTACTACTGTGGTTCGACTGGAGCTTTTCCCGACGCAGAACAAGCGCTAATGTGAAAAAATGTCGGTTTTCCTTTGCACTAAAGCCTCTAGAGTATGTGCTATCCTCTACTTTTATTATTCGCGTGTTTTTGATGGAGATCATTTGATTAATATCGACCCACCCCCTTACCAGTACTGACAGGTCGTTCAGCAATGCCATCACTTGGGCTGCACGCTTAATAGCTGCGAAAGAAACCACGTGGTACTGATATAACAAGGAAAAATAGACTAATAAATCTCAATAAATCTCTACTTTTTTAATGGTGAGAGGAACAATAAACTGGTGTATAGTTTTTTGTCATCGTGTTGCTGATGTGGGGACCAGCGCTGTCTCAGGTGCAAGGCGGAGCGCGTTTGGGAACGGCCGAGGTGCCACTGCAACGGGCGAACACATAACAAATTGTTTTTTTGTGGAAGGCAGTCTATGAAGAAAAAATACCTCGATTGGGAGTACATGAACCATTAAAATACGGTAGGAACACAAACTTCAGCAACCCCTAATAAGAAAAAAAAATATTCTCAACTCACTGCTTTATAACTTCTCAAAAGTGGTAATACACTTCATCGACATACACAGCAAGCACATGACAGATATCCAGCTACATAGTGCGCAAAAAGACTACAAAATAGTCATAATATATTGCGGCATAGAATCCTAACCTCTTCGCCATTGACGATGTGCACATAGTCCCGAAGGATAAGGCGCGGTTCAAAATGTCTCTCGCACCCCGCTGATGTCTCGGCGAGGTGTTTATCTTCTCGATTAAGATTTTTTTTCTCCATTGTAGTCTGCGCGACTCCTCCTTTGGCGCACGAAACAGCGACGGCTTACGATCGCTGGTGGCTGCCCTTGTTGACCGGGTAGCCCGACTTGCATCCCGGCGCGAAGGAGTGTGTGCGTCCGTCTTTTTGCGTGCATTTATGACCGAGACGGCAACGGAACGGGGAAGACTCCCCACCACTATACACCACAAAGAAAAGTGCTACGGT
>JAZHYW010026620.1:0-33323 GCA_037355805.1 Ixodes ricinus
ATCTGACAGCATGACACATCGGCTCCTGCGACGTCACTTGTTTCAACTTTGGGACCACTTTTTGACTCTATGGAGCAGCCTGAAGACGCGTTCCATGCTTGTAATAAAACGCCCGTAACACTGAGATTTCGTAACGTTTCTTCATAAACTTTCTCGAGTTGCGAAGAAAACATCACCAACCAGCATCGCACTCTTTTCTATGCGCACCCTGTCTACGAAGAATAGTATAAGGCCATATTTATTGATTAGTCCAGGGGTATCCTACAGTATTTATTACTGCGTGAAACTTTAAAGGAAAACGCAGATCCACGTGATTGCGACTCACCACGGTTACACGGTCCTATAAAGAATTACGAAGGGCACTCAATATGAAAAATAAAAAGCAGGAAAATGTGCAGTTTTAGTTTTCAACATAATGACCAGATAATTTAGGTCGTTTCATTGATCCGAAGAACAGGAACGTATGAGAATCAATAAAAAAATTCATGCGATCAGGCTAGGGGGTTTACGTGCGGAGAAAGAACGAGCAAGGGGGGAAAATAGGCATAAGAGAATTCGTCTCCGGCGTCTCCAGTGCAAGACTAGAGCCACTATAAAAGGCACGCTTCATCTAATGAGACTTGGGCCATCTTGTTCCTTACAATCGTCGTTGCCAGCTACCCGAAGTCTTATCTAAAATCGCAGGAAATGTTGTTTTTTTTTCGTCCTCCATGAACGCCAAAATAGTCCGCGTCGGAGCAAACCGATATCCTGACGTCTCGTCTGAAGCTCGGGACCATAAGTCGCACTTTCGAATTGTAACAATCGTCCGTCGCGACTGCTCCGCTCCAGACAACGAAATGGCGGCTTCCACAAGACGGTCGGTAAATGGGGTGCCGGCACTCTTAAGACTGCAACCACGCTGCTCCGACATCATACAAAAAAAAAGCGGTGCTCGCTGTATAAATAATAAGAGAACTCTATGCGCCCTCAGCGTGTAAACATGTTTGCTTTATACCTTTCGTACGCTTCGAACATGCACATTTTTTGTATGGCCGGTGTGACGTCATAGAAAGAAGAAGCACACCTCAGACGGTGTCTCCATACTGTCCTCTTGTACGATGTGTCAGCTTAAAGGCCGGTTCACGCATGCATCGCTATATGCATGCGTGAACTTCAAGGCTCAACGGCCGGTTCACGCATGCATCGCTATATGTATGCGTTAACTTCACGGCTTAAAGGCCGGTTCACGCATACATCGCTACATGTATGCGTGAACTTACACTTAAAGGCCGATTCAAGCATACATCGCCTAGATGTATGCGTGAACTTAAAGACTCAAAGGCCGGTTCACGCATAAATCGCTAGATGTATGCGTGAACTTAACGGCTTAAAGGCCGGTTTACGCATACATCGCATCGCTAAATCATCGCTAGAAACAGCGCTGACGCGGCGCTGAGAGAAACGTAGCTTACCACTGATGCAACGGTGTAGCGACACTGTATCACTAATCTAGCGCATGATCGGCGCTGCACCGACAAGTTCGGCGCTTTTTCAGCGCAGTGGCTTATTTGTGAACGGGCCTTTAGCGGAGCTTATTGCGGTGGCTCTCGGCAACACGGCCGTTCGAAAAGATCCCAGATCTTCTCGGTCTTGGCTGTAGGGTCGTCTCGTCGGCGGTCCGTCTGCGGGAGACTTCAACGCGCGAGCGTTCGTCGGTGAAGCAGCACTCTTGCAGGTGATATATTCCCGCGGTGGTCACTCCGCAACGGGTCTCGAGGTGGTAGTGGTGGTAGACGTGAAGTTCTGAATCAACAAAATCAGCTTTCACAATGATCTCAGACTTCAGGTCCATCTGGACGATCATTGTGAAAACCAGTTTTGTCTGGCGTTTCTTCGGCCGATGCCGTCCGTCGACGTCCCTCGCCGCTTCCGCTGAAAGGGGGAGACACCTCGACAATTTCTTACCTGTAAGGCGAGCTCCGCTTCCTGCGTACGCTCCGATGTCCGCCGGTCGCGTGTATAGGCAGGCGCTTTGACACAGAAACAGTGGATAGGAACACTGATCTCTATCGTAGTAGGTTGGATCTCGGACCTGGAGCCTGAGTGTGGCACCACCGGCCACCATTGCAAGGCAACAGGCCATACATGCAAGTCTATGGAAGACCCACGAGGGATGTTGAAGCTTGCACGCGGTGCGCTCGACTGCGATTGTCTTAGGGTGTTGTGCGATCCTTATATCGGGTGCTTTGAGACCAATGAAAAACCTCAAACGTGCCGGAGCACCAACGACCGTGCCAGCTTTGCTCGCTCCCGACGCCAAATAAATGACACGCTCAACAAGTAAACGACTCGCTTCGAGTATTAGTTTCGTCAGCAAAGGCCTCACCGCTGCTTGTAGAAAACAACCTTGCACCAAAAACAAAAATCGATGCCAACATTTAGTAACTACTTATCGCCTGTTCGGATTACTTCGAGACCACGAACGACTATTCAACGTTAACTTTCGGCAACCCTTGTCTCATTGAACCGCATCGCAGTTTACTCCCAAGAAAGTCGCAACTCTTTGCGTATTTCAATGTCGCGTATTAAAGTTCACGTACTGAAATCGGAGAGCTTGCGTCACCGCGAAAAGCCGGGTACGGGAGAGGGTGGCAAAGCGATATTTAATATTTTTCGTGGGTCACAGGTTAGCAGGTTTGGGAAGCACCGTCTTGGTCACATTCCTTGAACGGAAGCAAGTTCATCGACAGAAAATAAAAAAAAATAAAGACAAGAAGGCTTGGGCGCCAGGCTTTACACGTAACACAATTCTTCGCCGCTAAGCGAGCGACCGCTTTGGGTTGATGTTCCCCTAAGCAGGCGGCGTAAATCAGGCTCCTATAAGGCGATTAGTGGCTGCAGCCATCTTCGGCCGCTCCTCTCGCAGACCCTCTCGGGTAACACGATCCTGAGGCCATATTTACCTACTCTTTTCTCCGAGTTTATCCGGACGAGGGAAAGATTAAGGGCCTGTCGTCACGATAGGGGACGCTCCCGACCGAGTTGGTCGTCGTCCAACGAGGCTGGGCTCTGTTGAAAGGAGCGGGGGGGACACTAGCTGGAATATATACTCGTAAATTCTGTCTTTTTGGTACCCCCCCTCCTTCTTTTTTTTGCGGTTGAAGGTTTTCTCCTGACAACGTCGCCTCCTTGCAACAGCTCCTAGACTGCAACAAGGCCGTAGCGCTGGTTGTTAAAAGTCACCGAACGGCGGCCGGTCAACACTAGCTAGAAGAATCGAGGCCTGTGAACCGCCTGTTCCTCCTCCACGTGACGTCATCACGCACTCGGTTTGCGCCAACTCGGCGGTTGGAGCCGAGCCTGACACCGAGCGTCCTTCGACGCCTTGATTGGACACAGGGTCCAGCCGAGTACTAACGTAGCGTTTGTGTCCAATCCGCGCCCCGCCGCTGGCCTCCGTAGACTCATTGTCAGATCAAAGGGGGGGGGGGGACATTGCGTTCTTCGCATTATTCCTGCGCTGCGCGAAGTAGTTCTCCCAAGATTTGGTTGTCAAAGAAAGAATCGATGATGTTGGCTCTTGAAACGTGTACGTCTGGGTAAAATAACGTGAAGGTAATCTAAGACGCACCAAGTGCATCTTAAATCGACAGAGGAAGGTGGTCAATTAGTATTCTTCCGCGATGAGGCGGACTACTTTTACTGCGGATCTTGAAGTGAATACGAGTGCAGAAGGTATTGATTGCGCTGTGGTTGCCGATGCTGCTGGTGGTTCCTGTGAGAAGAGAAGGAAAACAAGTGGAATTAAGAATGAAACAATGAACGCAAGGAATGCAGGAAATTGATTCTGCGCCATAAGCAGGCCTAAAACGACAGTTTCGGGAACTACCTCTTTAAAGCATTTATACATTTATTTGTTTACATGGGCAGACAAGTTATGCAAAATGGGTGCTGACTGTGGAAGAAATTGATATTTGTTTGGTCGAATTCTGCGCCTGCTAAAAAGAAAACAATAAGATAAAAACACACACAAACATTTTTACCCCGTTTCGGCGATGCGCGCAATCACACAAGAGCGATGCGCGCTGCGACTAAGCACTTTTCGAGCTGTCTCATCGGCTCTAACCGATCGTAGAGTTTGCGCCGTGGGGTCAGGCCGAAGAAACTGACGCCGCCGTCTGCCTGACGAACGCCAGACGCCACGCTGTTCGGAGTCGAAGCACAATAAACTTTTCTCGAATGACTCTCTCACTCGTTTTCAGGGTTCGCGAGGGCTCGCCACTGCGCGTCGTGAAACCCGATCGGTCGTCGGGACCTTGGGTTGCACGGTTTTAGCTGCACCTCTCCTCCCCCATGCGGGAAGTGCTCAGGCCTGGTGCTATCGAAAGCGACATTAAAGAGGATATTAAAAAGAGAACACTTTATAGATGGCGTGGCCGCAGTTATCCTAGAGTACACTGCGAAGCAAATTGGAAGAGATTGACGTCTGTGCAGAGATAGCTTAAATTTTCACCGAATGTGCGATTAGGGGGTACATTGCACCGTGTAAACGTTGAAGCCGTAGTTCCCTTCCTGTAAAAAAAAAAATTAGATCAACAAATTTGCCGAAGTCAACGGCGAACGTATTCGCAGACGACTGAGTTTGCGATGAGTGTAACCTGTGGCGCCATCTCCCGGTAGGCGCAGCGAGCGGGCGACTCAAACTGCAGTAGCTGCGCCTATTGGAAGATGGCGCGGTGTGCTTTTCCTCTTGCACGCCTGCGCTGCGGTGAAGAGAGAGTCGCAGGCGTGGCGCAAAATCTGTTCCCGTCACCGTGATGGCGGGGTCGAACGTTCTCATCGCGTCTTACCTTGTACAGGGTGCGGCCGTAAGGACTACCACATTTCGCACGCCTCGCAGAAATTCGAATTCTAAACATACATACCTGAAGTTGAACACGCGAACGCCGATCTAAAAACAAACTTTTATGTCTATTTCTTTTTTCTTTTCTTTTTTTAACTGCTTGATTAATGGGCAATACAATTTACAAAAAATAAAGCAAAAATGGCGGCCATAGATTTTTCTATGCTCTAAACGGGACGTTCGTCATCTGCAAACTGGTTTGTGAGCTTGCTCCCAGGTGGACATTGTTCATTCATTTCGTTAGAAGTATTAATTATCGCGATTATCTTGCTCATCACCATCCTCTCATACTGGTTCTCAGCGTTTTTCGCGTTCAGCAAGCCACCTGGGAGCGAGCTCATAAATCAGTGACACGGCCTCCAATTTGGCTTCGTTTTTAACATTTCACTGCTTCCTAGTTGAGCTCTAAAGCCGGGGTCACACATCATACAAAAGACCGTCTGCAACACGAGTCACTGCAATACCCGGGGTTCGAATGCTGTGGGTCGATTTTTTATCTTGGACTCGCGGTGACTCGCGTACAAATCTGCACGCAGACTGTCTTTTGTATTATGTATAAACAGTTGGACCCCGGCTTTAAGAAAAACATAGAGAAAACTTGTAGCGAAAATAAGTTCGCGTGCCCAATTTCAAGTATGCACGTTTGGAATTCGAATTATCCACGTTTGGAATTTGATTATTCGTAATATTTTATATTCTGTGTGGGGAAGGGGAGTGTGTGTGTATTCTTGGGGGAGGGGGAGAGGGAGAATTTGGCTAAATGGGTGAGACTCAATTTTTCAACCTTTTGCAACTCACTTAACCTACTGGAGAGATTTAGTCGAGGGGGCCCCAAGGATTTCGGGTCACCCGAGAAGGTTTCGGTGTCGCACTAAGGAAGCGTTGAAGTGTTTCGCGCATCCGAAGTGAGACGCCCCCAGGTGTTGGGGGACCGAAAGCATTGGGGCCCTCTGTTCTCTGTTCCAAAATTCTCCGTCGTCTGTAGCATATGGAAACGCCATGTTTCACTTTCATAAAAGTGGTGCCTGTTGTATTGTGGGTTTTTAATGATAGAAACGTGCACACGTGTAAAATACACTCCACAGCAAATTCACAAAAAAATTAAGGCACGGTGGCATTTAAGGCACTCGGCAATGCGCGCAGGCGCACTGGCAACCAAATCTGCTCAAACGCCCTCCAAGGTTGAAGTTTCCACCCTCTCTCAAATATGGGCTCTCGAAACGCGAAGAGAGTAGACTCGCTACCGCCATCTGGCAGCGAGACGGCAAGGCAGAAAGCCGGTTCTACTCGCGATGGTCTGAACATCCACCACGGTGTGGCGCCACCAACGCAGCCTCCGCGTCGGAGATACGTTTGTGCTCCTCTGTTTCGTCGGCCTTCGCCGGGCACGAAGAGGGTGTCTTGGCATCTTGCCCGCGACGCTTTTCGGCTTCCCCCATTCAATCACTCGGTGGTCTCGCGCTCGGGCACGTGCTTGTCGCGGCGTTGTCGGCACGTCGACGGCGGGACGACGCCCTTGGGACTCCCTACTCGAGCACTCCGACGTCACCGGCTGCTGCCTTCGAGCAGCGAACCGCGAGTCCCGTTGAGCACGGCCCTTCGAGACGGGCAACTCGCTCGCAGACATCGCGGCTCCTCGGCGTCGGCCTTCGGCGAGTTGCGACACGGTCGGGCGGCCCCGTTTCCCAGGGAACACACACACGGGCGTCGTCGTCGCCGCGGCCTGGGAACGCGCCCGAGCCGACGTACCCACAGGATTGCCTCTCGACATCGGGGAGAGGACGGCAGCGCCCCGTACACGATACGCTAGCCCTAGCGTCGGTCGGGCGACAGCCGAGGCAAGCTTCGAATCGCGCGATGAGCGACTACGATCATTGATATGACGAAAATTGAAAGTCGCTTTCATAGTCGGTCGGGAATTAACGACACGCGAATGTGTGTCTTCGTACCAGAACCTCTGGAGACTACGTCTATGATCTTCAATAGGGGTGAATTGTGAAGTGATACTAGAGAAACGACTCGGAGACCTCGCACGTCGTTGTGAGGGAAGAAAACTGATATATTAGCAGTGTTGGGTAAAGTGCATCTTAAATGTACTTGAAATAAACTACAAAGTAAATGAGAGCTTATGTACCTTAAGTAGACTTGTAACAACCCTATACAGAGTTGTTGTTGTTTTCTGAAGTGGTGTGCGTTGCTTCATGAGGAATTGAAGGTGCATCGTGTGTTAGTTATTTTCAGAAACAGCGGCGAATATTGGAAAAAGTGAAGTGGCCCAAGAGTACCGTATTTTCCGGGCTATAATCCGCACCCGGCGTATAGTCCGCAGGGGCAAATTTGCGGTCAAACATAAAAGTTTTTGCTTATATAGTCCGCACCTAGTGCTTATATAGTCCGCACCTGGTACTAAGCACCACGTTGGTGACTAAGCACCTACCTGGTGCTTAGTCGACACGAAAACCTACTCATACACGGCAAACCTTGACAAATGTCTGCTTTCTTAGCTTACAAAGAAACTTGTGTTAAACATAAATTAGCATTACTCTTTCATTCACAAAATCCGTCACGTCTCGTCAAAATGAACGATCTGGAAAAACAAAATTCCCGTATGGTCGCGACACGTAGACAGTCCGCACAGCGTTAAATTTCAGCTTGTAAACATGTATAGTCCACGGAATATAGCCCTAAAAATCAGGTAGTTGTTTTACTCTCGCTGGCGAACTATTTAACACAACCAACTTATAGGGCACTTATATGTATCGGTCTTACAGCCACCCTTACTTCACGAAGAGAAATAACCGGATGACGTCTCGCAACACGGTAGTTGATTTTCGCATGACATAAAAACGTTTTCATTTCTTTCTTTTTTCTTTTTTTGTATTGGAATTGATTTTACTGTGAGGGCCAAGGACACGAGTGTGTTGTCCTTGAAAGAGCTTAATTTCACCGATACCGAATTTCGGAAATTTAATTTGAAGTAGGGAGTTGTACTTTCCTCGGAAAGTACCAGAAACAATACTTAAGAAAAAGCGCAAGTACATACTGAAAAAATGTGCTTCAAGTACCAAGTTTTCTCATCCCGCTTGAAGTACATCCCAACACTGGATATAAATAAGGACTGGTGTCCCACGGAATTTTCCGGAATGAATAGGCAACAGGAAGGCTGCTGTGTTACAGCGCAAGTAGCTTTCAACAGTGAAATATCGAAGAAAGAAAAAAAAGAAAGAAAGGGAAGTGGTCCTTCAAACAATTTTGTCTCCCGATAGTAAAAATCTGCTGGCTTAGACATTCCGTCAAATGCAATGAAGATGCGATAACACTTGATGGGGTTCCTAATGCGCGGCACTTTCTGTCGAAATTTAGCGAATATATTTCCCCGCCAGATTTAACGGGGAAATCGATACGTCTGTTGAGGTGACACGGTATACGTCACTCAACATAGGTATCCGATGCTAGGTGGAGCAAGATACCGCCCGTTACAAAAAGGCACCGCCGTTAGCGTCCATCCATCCATCCCACCATGATGCAACGTGACACTGATGTCACGTGACACCGTGATGTCAACCATAACGTCGTGTGACACGAGGGCGTCACTGGATACCTCGCTGTTCATGCCAGGGGCCATGACCTCAACCCGACAACTTCGCTCCGCTGCTGACACCGTTTCCCGCGGCCCTACTACGGTAAAACTGACACGAGCAAGCAAGGCCCGCGGAGGGTTCCCGGAATGTAAAGCTATCGCTTGAAAAAACCTGAACACTACTTGTTAATGAAGTTCTATTGGGAGGGAAGAGGGTAGGAGTTGTATGCTCGGGTGAGCCTCATCGGGGCAGAGACACCGTTAAACTCGTAGATGAGTTATTGCCTATAACCACTAAAGAATGACAAGATTACGTGGCTTTCATAACGCGCCTACATCGGTGATCGCATAAAAGACAAGCTTCAAGGAATTCTGCCGTAGAGCTCCAAATTTCGGCGAACCGGTCAAGCCTCCTGGTGGACTATAGTTCGCGACATCCCTACTTGCCCAAAATGGTATCAAAGGGAGGTTGTTAGGGAGGGAGGGAGGGAGGGAGGGGGGGGGGGGGGTCCGCGGGGAAAGGCCGGTCCCCCGATTCAAACCTCGAGAGCGGAACATAATCTGTATCTAGGAAGGAGCACCACCTTGTACTTCTGGGCTAGAAGAGAAGACACTATCAAAGAAATGTGCGGTTGGAGAGTTCTATTACCACCTGCAGATGGATTGTTCAACCGTAAATGGTAACACTACCCCTTAGGTATATATAAATATATTGTTATGCCACTTGCCTGGGCCGTTTTATTTAGAATCCACTATCCAAAGAATCGATATGGTCCTTGCCGTTGTGGCGTTGCTTCAAGCCTATACATACGGCACCGTGGTAATACTAGAGACTTTTAGCAAACCGTTACCGTGTTCCGCGTACGGCATTGCTGGTGCCTTTGAAGCGTGCTTTTAAGCGCGCGTTTGGGTGATACCGTGACCGCGGGCACTTCGTCGGTCGCTTCGTGGAGTGTAACTCTTGTCGAGTTTCGGCCTGGTTGACCGCTTTGAGGGCGGGTCGGGCGCTCACTAACAACGCCGTCGTGCGCGGACCTTTTTCTTCTACGTGGTATTGTCATAAGAAGGGTCCCGCTCTCTTCGACGAACGTTGTGTCGTCTCTGGGGTTTCCAAATGGAGCAGCAGAGCTCGCTCACTGTCCTCGCCAGTTTTTGTGAGGAGTCGACGCGGTCTTTTTCCGGTAGTGCGAGCGGAGGGGACGGACGCCTTAGATAACGTCCCATCAGAGCAGTGTGCCCTATCGCTTCCGGGTGTCCTCCACACGCGCTATCAGAGCGTGGACGCCTTCTTATCGCCACTACCCTCTCTTCCCACCTCCTCCTCCCCCTGTAAAAACATCGCCCTTCGTTCGGCCGATCCTCTCTGCCAAGTGAAGTGGCGGGCGGGCATTGATGTGCGCAATGCGCGCCGGTAAAAAGAGACACCGCGAACGAAAGAACGCCCACCGGGACAGAAACGAAACTTGAAGCTCCTTCCTGTGGTTCGAAGAGGTACGAGCAGTATCCCAGGCAACGATAACAGTTGGGCTCTGAGGACGAATCAATATACAAATAAAACCAAGTCCGCGAACGGATAATTCCTTTCTCAGACATCAGATGAAAGACGGCGTAAACCACTAGTACCGGCAGCACTAAGCTCACGATGTGACGATGTCTCACAGAGCATGACGCGAGCATCTGAGACGTCATGTTTCGCGTCACGTCTCCTGCGTGCAAATTTTGAGAGAGCAAGAAAGAAAAATATATACATATATACGGAAGAAGTAGAAGTTGATAGAAGTAACTTGAAAATAAGCATGTTGGAAACCTAAAATGAACCACCGACGTGTCGCTCGGATTGCGAAACGTCGGTTACATCTGCTCAAGAAGCTACCTTTCTCGGCAAAAAGACTACTGCTGTTGTTGAAGAAGCTGGAGAGAAAGATACGTATTTTTGCGAAACGTTGGCTACCACACTGATGAACAAGCGTATGTTTGCGTAACAGAGGCTGCCACTGCCGACGATTATGGTTTTTACAAGAATGGCGGCTGACACTGCTGACGAAGCTACTTCTCTTTGTGAAACAACTGCTGCCGCTTCTTAAGAAGCAGCTGAGAAAGATGAGTCCCTGCGAAGTACTGGCTGCCAGTGATGAAGAAGCAGCTGACTAAGCTGTTTCTTATCAAAACGTTAAACGCCACTGCTAAGCAAAGTTAAATCTCTTAGCAAAACAAGCAGCAACTGCTGGAACTGGCAAAAAAGCTGCTTCTCTTAGCGACCGCAAATACTGCCGAAGGAGCTAAGTTCGTCATCAAAATGTCGCATGCCTCTTTGACGTTTCCAGGAGGTTCTATTGCAACAATGAGAAACCCGAGACAGGAGACCCGATAGAAAAACGGTCGTGCACACAGACTACTGAGGTTCTATTTCGAAATTCTCTACTGGGGTTCTATTTTGAACTTTCTACTCTACTGAAATTCAATATGGAACTATTAAAAGAGCTAAATTTCAATTCGCCGCCGGATCTTGGCGTTTCGGGTGACGCGAGATTCAAAGACCCAGCCATCCGGCGTTCACCTGCATAGCGAGGATGTGGCACACCTGCCGAGGATCGAGTTCGATCAGGATCGATTATTTCGAACTTTTAACGCAAAAGTTCGACTGAAATTCGAATATTCATTGCGAAAACAGAAAAAGAAAAGACAAAAAAGAAGGAAAAAGAAGAGCTAGCGTTACTAGGCAGAGGACGGTTGAAGCTAGCGAATTTTTCAAATTGTACGTTCAGTTCGGACTGTACGAAGTCAAATTCAAAAGTTCAAATTGTACGAAGTGCATGTGAACTATGTACAGTTGGGGAATCTGGGGACTATAGAATATTGTTTTTCCCCAAATCGTTAAGCATGAAGACGTGACATATCATGTTAATGACAGATTACGTTAATGATTATGTATGTACGATAAATCTTTGAATTAGCGATGTGTAGAAGATTTCTTTGACGCGCGGAATATTCGCCAGATGTGGACCCTGAAGTGATTGAGGGCTATAAAAGAAAAAAAAATAATTTCAGCCAAGATGTGCTTTTTGCGGACTATAAACCGGGTGCGAACTACGGTGCGCAAAATTTCATACTGTTTCACATGAACAAACTATCTAGATCATAAGTTAGTTAGTTAGTTAGAGTTTTGAGAGTAAGGAAGACAAAGGAAGTGTTGCTGAGCCGGAGGCTCGGTATGTCACCTTTGTTTTGGGGTAGGGGAGAGGGAGCGAAAGAGACAGAGATAGATCATAAGAACGTTATTTGTTCCCTTTTAAACTGCCCAAACATCTGTCATTATTTTGTTTTTATTTCGAAGAAACTATCGTGTCAATATATATTTTTCTAAAAAGCTACATTTTTTTACGCGTCGAAGCGGAAAACACTTTTCAAAATTCGCCTTTTCGTCGAATTTGCCCCAGAAATGTTCGCCGATCCAGTCGAATCTTGAGGTTCGGTGAAAGTTCGCGACACACGGAGCGAGACAGCTGCCCACGTGTGGAGCCAGCTGCCCAGGTCGACGGCCGTCCTGATCACACGCGACCTGTCAGGTCGGCACCCAAACACAATCGCAATAAAAAAAGAAAGAGAAGTGATGTAGGGCTCTAATGACCCGGTTCTTTCTTCCACTACAAAAAGGTAGTACCGTACCGGCTGTCTTTTCTTGGTTTTTTTTTGTAGGGTTGTAGTAAAAGGGATTGAAAATTGCACTAGCTTGTTCAAACTGACAACGAACCAGGGGGAGAGAGAGAGAGAGGGGGGGGCAGAATGCGTTGTTATTGTGACGTCCTGTAACGTCATAACGTCATTGTGACGAAGGATTGCGACGTGACGTAACAGGTTCTTCGTGACGGTCTTGTGAAATTAGGCTGATGGAACGCGTACTGTGTTCGAACAAACAACGGTAGAGCACTAGAGCCTTCGCGATCATGGACAGTATACCTTCTAGATAAGGAGGCCGTCGAGCCGAATTTGCAACGTCCTAGAGGACGTCCTAGAGGTCTAGGACGACCTCAAGGACGATGCCAAAGACCGCGTCGTCCAATTTGGCATACGACTGAGTGGCGCGTACCGCTCAATCGTATTTTTATGGCAATATACGCCACTTCTTCGCTAGCTCTAATGGAACAAGTAAGGCTTTCGCCTTAAAACCTATGCTGGCACATTGAATGCGCCGTAATCTCGAGCTTTCTTCCGTGCGCGATCGATTGGTTTGGCCGGCGATAGCAGACGCACTAAGACGACGAGCGTCGTGACAAAGCACTTTTGCAACTGCTTGATTGACTCCATCGGGCTCGGTGTGAAACGGAGCTTAGACGCTTTGAACACACACCAGATTGCACTTGCAGCCGCGCCATTACTGACCTTCTCTCGGCTTACCGCGATGCCGAGCCACTGAAACAGGCCTTTACAAGCCTTCACAAAGGCCATTGCTAAGGAGGAAGGACAGCGCAGAATCTAATGTGCCAATGAACTCTCCTGCTGTGGTCATCATGAAGTAAACGGAATAAAAAGGATACAAACACTGGAGGTCGCTTATGGCGGCACCCATGCACAGCTGCTTAAAAGCGTCGATAAGTTAAGACGGTAAGTTGGGCTTGTTGGTGGTACGTTCTTAAGTTGTGTCTATGTGTATACAGCCGGAAGTTAGTCACACCCAATGGGCGTCGGACGTCTGAGCTTGTCTATAGATGAGCAATTTAGCCAGTGCAGTACAACCGCTAGCCTGGGGTCTTTAACGTGCACCACGCACTAGTGATACACCACCGCACGCCGGCACGATGCTCATCCAGATCGAAACGGGCAGGGGTGGGGCATTGAACCCAGGATCCCTGGGTTCTGTAGCGCGAGCCTTCGCTCCACGTGCTCCGAGCTGGTGTGCGCTATGCGCTGGCCACTCGGCCACCGATCCTCCCTACGTTCTTGAAGTAAAACGCCTAAAGACGGGGACAGAATGAAAATAGATGCAAACGGGACATGGTGAAGATAAACGCCGCGTCCCGCCGAGCACCTATTTTCTTCTGTCCTGTCTTTAGGCGTTTTATTTCAAGAGTATAAGTTACGGGTTTCTCTAAGCTGGAACTGAGCTGCAGTTAGTGCAATTTCATCGAAACTTAGAAAGCCACTTAGTTCGTTCATATTTTCACCGGTTGCAGTCACCCTAAATACTCGCAATCAGTTACTTTAAATCTCGGGTATGAATCATATGCGCATGCGTGTACACGTGCACGTGTGCGGAAGGTTGAGAGAGAGAGAGAGAGAGAGAGGGCCGTTTGATTATGCGATTGGAAAGGAGGGGGGGAGTAGCCAGCCGCGACCGCGACAGAACAAGCGGTACCAGTTTCAGCGAGCCGCCCGCATGTCACCCAAATGCAGATTCGGCCCGTCGAGACAAAGAAGTCCTCGGGGCCATCGTGGGAAGGAGGATAGGCCTCGCCCTCGGCGAACGCGCGCCCCCGCCGAAAAGAAACAGGCCAGCCGTGAACCCGCCTTCGAAAAAATGCCGAACTGCGGGCCGCGCCTTGCTTCCGGCCCAAAAAATAAACGGGCGAAGTGTTTGGCTTCGAGAGAGAAGGGACCGGAGGCCGCCAACGCGTTTTAAAAACGTTCCGTTTCGAACGCCAAGCCAGGCACCGAGTGGGACGGTACGTCGGAGGAGGTCTGAATCATGCGCAACTCGAAGGAAGATCGCGAAGATACGCGAAGGCAGCTAAGACCACCTACATTGCAAAAATGGCTTCCCGTCGGTGTATATCGCGTCTCAGAGCGTGATGTTCGCTTGGAGCATCGTCATCTACGGCGAAAAGCCGGCCAACAATAGAGAGTTTTAGAATAGGGTTCCCTAACCTAATACTTTAAAACAACCCGCTTGGAAGACAAAAAAAAAATATATATATATATATATATACACCAACTCATGTTTACAAACAAACCGGAGCGCCCGCAGCGCCCCTAGCGGACGCCACCGGCGCCGCGCATGCGCGGTGGGGTGTGGGCAACAAGCTCGCCGTCGCCCATAAACAAACCATTGAAATGCGATGTTGTCGGCGTTGGTGTGAGTCCCCCTGCCCTTTATTGCTTTCGAATTGTTGATTCTACGTCTTCCTGGCAATGTCTGACTACATGAGCGGCGTCAGCGAAATTAACGAGGCTCGTTACACCGCAAAACTTCGCGTGAATAATCTGACATGCGGCGATTCATTCCGCGTGGACGCCGCAGAATGTACGCTAAAGCCTGACTCACATGATGAGATTTTGCTCGCAATTTTCAGTCGCGAAGTCGCTCGGGCTGCAAAAGCGTGAACCGTAGCTGAGATGGTCGACGTCAATACTGAAAATCGCAAGCAGAATCGGACGAAGTGAATCAGGCATAACAAGTCGGTGATGGCCGCTGGTAACAATAATCAACATCTCCTTGTATCTACTGTTTACGTGGAGCCTGCTTACCAACCTTCAAACTTAAGTCTTTTGAGGCCTGCACTTACTTCTTATCGCAAGTACCGGGCCAACATTTCGTCTACGGGCCGGTGTCGTCTAAAAGAGCAGACGACAAGCAGAAGTGTTTGAAAGAGCAGACGACAGTTCGAACGATCAGACGGCCGTTCGAACTTCAAGACGCACTGAACGTAGTCCGCAGGTGGGCCGTACAACTTGACGGTTTTCCGGCGTTTATGTTGGAACAAAACAAATAACTCTGATGACCACAAGTATCCGTGAATTCAACCCAAAGTGCTTCCCCCCAAGCAATTGTGGTCCGGCGGCGTCTGGTTTACCATTTTTACAGCACATATCCACGGTCTCGGACGAACCGAGAACATGAAAACTGATCTTCAAACCTTTCTCGACTCTTTTAGTACAGCCCCAGTCGCGGCGGTTTGACGAAAAGGCATGTTTTCGTCAGGTTCCTTTCAAAACAACGCAGGAATACACGCCTCATATGGGGCCTTCCGCCCACAGCCCCAGACCGGAAGTGCGACCGACGCGCCACCACCGCGCCGTGACGTAACAGAGATGAGTTCGTGTATAGGCGGCGACCGTTATCTCTAAAGTAATCTGATACGTTGAATGTAGTACTTAGGCAGCGATAATTTAAATTTGTTTGGAATACATTAAAAAAATCGTTTTTGAGAGCAAAGAAGAAAATATTGTTTTCTACTTGAGGTCGGGTGACCTAATGTCACACAGACGTCGCGGTCGTTGTGTACGCACGAATTCAATTACCAAGTACAAAGAGGTAAGTGCGCAAAACGAGCTGGGCTAAATTGAACATACTTACGGGGTAAAATAGGGGACAGGACAGACAGTTTGTGTTTGTCCTGCTCCTCTATTATCCCGCTAAAGATAGCGGGAAACGAATAATACGTGACCAAAAACGTGTGACCCAACCCGAATCGGTGTATAAGTAAGCACCACTAGATTTACCACGCAACATTTCGCGGGCAAATGAACGGGCGGACGGACAGACAAACAAAAAAAGCTCCGGCTCAGAAAAAAAAAAAAAAAAAACGAGATCTGCAGCGTAACGCTTAACGTCCCACGTCGCGCACTTACGTCAAATATTCAGTTCTTGCCAGCCTTTTCTACTTCAGAGCAATGTCTGGACGCCCTGCCGACCGGATAACGGATCATCGCCAATCACAGGCGCATAACCACGGGATCAATGAGATTATATATATATAAATATACTGGCAGGGGGTGGGGGACCATCGGACCCAGGGGGCGTAGCACCCGGCCTCAGATAATCCGTCTCCAAACGTCGGCATCGGCTTTTTCTCGCTGACATGATCCAGTTACGGGTTCTAACTCCGGCAGGCTTCCGGCTTAGGGTGGGGGAATCGCCGCGACAGCTCCCAACGGTGATGCGGCAGCGGAAAGCTCTCTACCGCGCCTGCAGCAAAGGCCACTGTGATTGTCTCGATTGCAGCTCTTTGTGTTGTTTCACTACCTTCCGAATGTTTGAGCAGAAATTCGTCGCCCAGATCTGTGAAGCGAATATGTCCCGGACCGCGGGTTCTATTCATTTATTTATTTAATAGACAAATTATCAGCAAAACAAAAACACAATAAAACAAGGACATTTATATTAAAAAAGTTCAACCACCCATCGAAAAAAATTAATTAATAAATAAAACTACAACGGCAAACGAAGTATACTGCGGAAACAATGGTATGAAACATACAATGAGTTAGCTACAAAGAACAAAAATATAAACTGGCATATGCACTAGCTACGCTATCTAAATGGGATAAAAATAGCTTTAGATTTAGGCTGAGACGGGTGATATGCTACGTGCGGATATTAAGAGGCGGATACAACTACTTCTGATTACTATTTGCATTTTCACGTCGTCTGTTTCGAAACATGTATACAAGGTATTTCACAAACCATCGTGTTTTTTGTTGTTGTTTTTGTGATTTACAAAAATGATACGGGATAACGTTGCCAACCAAATATATTAGGATTGCGCGTTGCCGCTATCTAAACATATTAGACATCTAATTTTATTTCCTTTAATTTAGGTTAATTACGTCAACGGCATCTGGAGGATGCATTACATAAGGTGGTTCAACTTACATCAACTAAATACATTCTTTAAACACCAAGAAAGGAAAAACAACGAAATAAAAGACAGCTCGCGCTTACACTGCGGTCGGTCAGAAAGACAGCAAAGTATATGAGTGATACAATACACAAACGAAGTAATAAAAGATATTTAAGCTCACGCTACAATAAGGCAAAGCAAGGTACAGTATCCACCAATTTGAAATACCCATTCGGCGACACAGTTAAGGCGGCTGTGCAGGATTCGCTTTCGCCAGGCCCGCATGACGTAGGTGAAAAAAACAAAAAAAAAACATTGTAATAATCTTGTTTAAAAAATATATTCCCGGATTAACGAGTGTTGAGCACCGCCGTAAAAACAACCAAGACGAATTGGGCGCGCCACTCATGTTGTTGAAGACTGCACAAGTCGAGGTCAACAGGTGTGTCAAGTCTCATCCACTGACAAACGAAAGTGAGATTACTTTATCCCACTGAATTCAAAATTTCACGACGACACTTCGATCGACCATTCAACGTTCTTTGAGTTTTCTTCGCATAGCATCTTCGTCGAACGTGAGGGCTGGCGTTCGGCGCCCGAACGCCGACCTTGCGCGAGTATAGCAGACGACGCTATGGATCGCTCTCGTTGGAGGAAGACAGCAGCGGGTAGAGAAATGGGCAGCTAGCCTCTCCATCTACCCCCTAATCCTTCCAATCAGAGCGCACTCTATCTCCTCCCTTTCTCTCCGTACGGGGGCTTTAATGGAACCCGCTTCTTACCGGCCGCGCGTCTTCAAGCGGATAGAGTGAACAACTATGCGGACCGCAAGTTCGTCTGCTTCTTTTGCAAGGGTTATGGTGACGTCAGAACGCCGAGCTCTGATTGGCTCTGATCGAAGGATAGAGGGTAGACCTCGAAGCAGCTTGCTTTGGGGTCTTCCCACTATCCTGCGATCAGAGCCAATCAGAAAGCGGCGTTGTTCTGACGTCACCGGAACCTCTTGCAGGAAGCAGACGACTTGCTCTCCGTATAGAGCCGCGTCAGGAGTTGCGAATGAAACATGACGCATTTGCCTTACTACGGTGCCAAGTGAGGCCTACCTGGAGTCAAGGCCACGAAACGGCCTTGCGCGACCTTGTGATGTTTACTTTATCAAACACGCGGGAAGGAATTGATCAGCCTTCTTTTTCTTAAATTCTAACGGTTATTAGGGAGATATACGCTACGCTCTTTTGGCTTGTATGCCAAACGAGCTCGATCACGGAGCGTCTGACTACGAAAACACCTTTTCCGCTTTTAGCTTTTGACTCATAAGAGATGGCGCAGGTTATTTTCGCGTGCACGAGAGGGAGCTTTCAGTTAGTTTGGCTGGTAAAATTCCTCTAGCCTGTTTTTTTAATTTTTTTTACGGTTTTGTGTTTTGACGAATGCGAAAAAAACGTTAGCTTACAACCGCTGGGTTGCAAGACGTAGATTGGATACACCTGTCTATTTGCGATCATATCAGATAGACGGGTCACGGGTGGAAACGGCTGTCGTCTTCAAATTGGGCGGCGGCTCGCGCAACCTTGCAAGTAACTGCGAACAACCTAGCTAAAAAAGAAAATCGTTTAAAACTGTTTAAATTTTGGTAAGAATATTTTGCCGCTCTCCCGAATAAATGGTACCTCAAGTGGATCGTGCAGTAATATTTACTGCTTGGTCACATCGCGCTGCACCCGAACGTTACGTCTGTTCCGCCGCAATGTAACATTGCGATCTCACAAAAGGTGAAAAGTAGCAAAATGTAACAAAAACTTAAACGTGGATGAGTCACCTAGATTTCTAGCGCATATTTTTGTTGTGAACGATTAGCCCAAATGATATCGGTGCTTTCCTGCAAAAATAGTAAACACTACACAAAAAATAATACCTTAGGATGTTTCCGAACCCCTAACCACGAGGAAAAAAGCAGCCTACGAGGCCGGATGGCGAATCATTTTTCCTCGGGGCAAAATACACCACCAGAAACTCTTTTCTCACGGAAGTGAGCAGAAGCCAGTTTGAATTGGCAACGGCAACGTGAAATACCAAAGGCGTTATTAGGAATCACTTGGATACGACGGGAACGAATGTCTTCATATCGATGATGTCACGACAGACGCCGATTCCATCTGGGCGAGCGTCCTTGAGTGGGATTCCGGTCCGATGAGCCTTCCTCGCCGACATCCGCGCCGACAACACGGGCCCCAGAGCAACAGGGTGGTCTGGAACGCGTCCTAAAAACGTGGTCCCACGATTTCCGCCTGACGAAGTCCCATATATGTGTCCCGCAGTCGTCAGCCGCAATCCATGGAGGTGTCGACAGCCTGTCAGTACGGGAGTTTGGGGGACTTCGCGACGGTAGCGACACTATCGTTCACACGTACTTTTCCACCGGGACTTCTAGAACCGACCGCCAGGGTCGCGACATCCGACAACGTGACACGCCGGCTTCCGTGACGTCATTAGTTGCCACCCCGGGTCCACGTTTCATGTATGGGAGGGATGGGACGCTAAACGACACTATAGTTGAAAACGTGTTCATGACAGAGACCCGTGGTCTTCGGCACGCAAAGATGAAACTACGCTTCGCAGGAAGCTGATACTTCGCGAGAATGTGACGGCGGCGGTGAATCAACGGCTCGGGGCGCGTCGGGGGTCAAGCAACGATGACGTCACGTCTCGTCTTCTATGTGGTGATGAGATCCAACACGTCAGTCGAGGAAGGGTTGCGCGTGCCGTTGTTTTCGGAGAGGCAAACGGGCCCAACAAGAAGGCTCGGATGAGCCGAACCCGCTTTCGGTGGCTGCACTCGGCGGCGTCCTTGCGACTCGGATCTGCGGAAGTCCGGCGGAAGCATCTTTTTCCTCCGCGCTCTAACGAACGATCGGGGGCATCCGGCTCTTAAAGGGCCTTCCGGCCGTGCCATCAACCACGTCACACAAACAGCTGCGCTAGTTTTTTTATTTAAACCTTGCCAGTTATTTGATGCAATCGCGGACCGTCCGTCCCGTAGGGCGTTCCTCGGTCGGTTCGACCAATGCAAACCAAGAAAGAAGCCAAAGGCATCCGCCTTTTCCCTTCTGACGTCATCACCATGTAGATTCACTCAATACCATCTAGAAGAGGCCTGCACATAGCGCCATCGTTAGTGGATTCCCGAAACGCCTCGAAGTGGCAAACAACACGCTCGACGAGAGTGGCCGCAAAGCGGCAAAAGCGTCAGTCTTGGCGTCGCCGCAAGGCGCGCTGGCGGCGACGCCGACGCAAGCAGTAGGCGGCGCTCTTGCCGTTCTGTTCGCGTCGCCGCAAACCTGTCCGGCGGCGTAACGTAGCAGACGGCGACGCAGAGACGTCCGCGTCGCCGCTAACCCGTCTGGCGGCGTCGAGTAGCAGACGGCGACGTAGAGACGCCCGCGTCGCCGCTAACCCGTCTGGTGGCGTCGCGTAGCAGACGGCGATGCAGAGACGTCCGCGTCGCCGCTAACCCGTCTGGCTGCGTCACGTAGCAGACGGCGACGCAGAGACGCCCGCGTCTGCCTCCTTGCGGCGTACTCGCGACGAGCTTGGTTTGTTTGCCGCTTGGGGCGGGCCGGAAAGCCACTAACAGTGACGTTCGTGCGCCGACCTTCTAGGTGGCAGAGGCTCAACCGGGTGTCCGCCGAGAGCGTCTTGCGCCACTTTTCTTGAGTGTCACTCTTGGCCACATATACCTATTGCGCAAAACCTCGCTTCAAGTAAGTCGCTAAAAGCACCAACTGCCGGATCGCGACATCCGGCCTTGACACACCACGAGGCAAGAAAATTAAATTTTCCGGAAAGATGCGCGTGCGGCTGTACATGTATTCGGGTTAAGATATCCACAAAAAAACACGTCCCTCAGTCAGGAGTGAGTGATAGCAACGTAGCTTTTCACGTGGGCAAATAAAGAATTGTTTTTGTGTAGTTGTTTTTCGTGAGCTAAATTTTCGTGAGCTAGACAAGGGGAAGGTATTGTGGTGTAGCTTCCAGTCTCTGTCCATTTAAGGTTTAGTTTCTTCATGACTATGCCCGCGCAATGTGGTATAGCTCCTTGTCTCTGCCCATGTATTGTAGTGTAGCGCCTTGTCTCCATGAAATTTTGTCTATAGCTTGTTGTCTCTGCTCATGGAATTTTGTGCAGCTTGTTGTCTCTGTCCATGCAGTGCTGTGCAGCTTTATGTCTCTGTCCATGTAATGTTCCGTAGCTTTTTGTCTCTGTCAATGTAATGTACAGTCTGTTGCATCCGTCAATGTAGTGTTGCGTAGCTTCTATCTGGTCATGCAGCGCCGCGCAGCTTCTTCTCTTTGTCCATGCATCGTTGTCTAGTTTACCGTTCCTGTTCATGTAACGGTGGGTAGCTTCTTGTTTCTGTCCACGTGATATTAAGCATAGCCCTTTGTTCTGCTCGTGTAATGTTGTGCAGCTTCCTGTCTCTGTCCGTGTAATGTTGCGTAGCTCTTTGTCTCTGTCCATGTAATATAGTGTCGCTTCTTGCATTCGGCTGTTATTTTCGGTGCTCAGTTCACATACCTGTAGACAATAATGCTAACTTTAGTTACATTCTGACATCTCAAATCAAGCAAGCGTCGTCTAAACAAATAGGTCATTCCTTTCTGGTCACATATGAAGGAAACTTTGCCCAAAAATTTATTTTGGTACATCAGTAGCGTCCCACCGGGAGCAAGACAATCCTCGAAACACATTTGTGCGGTGCTCATCACAGGTAACCAAATTACTCGTAATCGATAACCTTTTGAAGTAATTTCCTAATAATCTGACCACATTTATGAGCAAGTGATGAAAACAGTAATCTGGTTAAATCTTGAAGTGGTGAAATTACTTGTTTCCTACCAATGAATTTTCGAACCACATCTCCGACGGGAGAATGCATGTTTAACAAAATTGCGGGATTAAGAAGAGAAGTAGTCCATAATTCTGTGATCCTAATCTAATAGTGGTCAGTACGAAATACCCGTTTTCAAACAAAACAGAAAGCTTCGCCGTTTTGAAAATTCGAAGTAATCGGAGAATTAATGGCAACTTTTTCAAGTAACGGCCAATTAACTCTTCGTCTCGAGTAATCAAGTAATAATTCGAGACTTTTTTAAGCAAGAGTAATTGTAATTGTGGTCGATTACATTTTTTCGAGTAACGTGCACAGGACTGCCTTAAATATCCTAACGGAAGAAAAAAAAACGCTCCATTTACTCACGTAAGCCTGGCGAGCTGCAACACGTTGTACAGTCTTCACCAGTTTGAAAGAGCCATTCGCGGAGGCAGTTTCTGCGGCAGTACTAAACCCACTTTAGTGAAAATGACTTTTTTTTTAAAGAAAGAATGGAAGTAATGCTTTATTTATTTCCACACGCCGAGAAATAGGTGGGCCTATCCAAAGTGGATTCAGCCATAGCCTCCTCTATACTCACAAAGCCTGGCAGTTCGACGACGGAGCCATAGAGCGCCCGGTCGCAGATTTGGGCAAGCGCGAGGATCTGGTAGCAGAGAGCATTTCTAGTATTCAGCGCACAGTTTCTGCAGCGGCGAGGACCCGAAACATCGTTTTCAAACTCGACGAGAAAAGAAGCGGTAGCGCGAAGAACGCGAGGAGCACGAGTGGACATTCCATCGCTCGAGAGAAGTGTGTTTCGGCGTCTCGCCGCAGCGGGGCGCCCGTTGCATGCCTCTCCTCTCATCCGGTTCTCTGCCGCACTACCTTTTCACTTTCGGCGGCCGCGTATCGTGGCAATCTGCCAGGCTTTGTCAGTATAGAGGAGGCTATGATTCAGCACAGCTGCTACAAACTGCCTCGTCGAATGGGTCTTGGGGGACTGTATACCTTACGAAAGCCGAATTTTCACCACTCACTGAAAAGAAAAGGTAGCTTACCGCACACTTTCATGCGGTGTAGAGGTAGGCGAGCATCCCACACTATCGGCGACGAGCGTGGCCAAAAGCGTCGCTGATGATCGGTCTTCCATGATTGGACAAACACCCGCATATGAAGTCTTGAGTAGGATGCTCTCATCGACGGAAATAAGAGCAAAGTCAGACTGGAAAATCTGGCGGTGTCGATTCAGGAACGTGACGACTAGGCATTCCACTGAGCTTTTTTACGCACCGTCCGACTTGTCGCTCGATACTAGGACAATCTCAGTTCTGACGTCAGAGATGACGATGATGATGGTGATGGCGAGAAGGCGCCACCGAAACCTACTCGTCGCCATACTGGCGCGACACGCTCACAGCGCTGAATCAGGCCGTCACAAGGTGAAACGACGTCTACAGTAGGACGACCGTACGCTTCCACTTCCGGTCGCAACTGTTTTCGCGAGCTTTTGCGTCCCAAAGTCCACCAATCTGAATCGGGGCCCCGCGTCACCGGAGAGCGCGGGGAAGTTAGTTGAGCTCCCGGTCTCGGCGATAGCCGAGTAGCACTCGACTCGGGTCACGTGGGGGAGGGGGAGTCTTCGCTTCATTCACGCAGGGCTTGTCAATCATGGCGGCCGGAAAGCGGAAGCGAGGCGGGAGAGAGGGGAAAGGAGCGTGTACGCATACCGGAAGTGACGCAGACGCCCCGCCGATTGACGGGAACGCCTGCGCCGCTCACGAGGAACGAGCTAAATGTGCCCAGATTACACAGTGTTTCCAACTGCTCGATCGAGGAGGTCACGTGGTTCGAGGGGGAAGGGGCCAGCCATTAAATTGCAATCGCACTCCGCGTGATTCGAGTTGTTTTGTCTCTGGAGTCGAGGGCTCTCTACAGCGAACGCGGAACTATAAGCGCTCTCTTCGTTGCTGGCTTCGCGGGAAGAAGTTTGATAATTCATTAAGCACACCTTGAAACAAATAAACAACAAAAAATTACCCTCCGGCGTTGCGGAAAAAGGGCAGCCTGCGCAAACAAAAAATTGCCCTCTTCAAATTCAACGTTGGTTGCCCTTGCCAGCCACGGTTGGTTACTTTGGCGTGGAGGCGTTCGCCGGACGACCGAACTGTTCACGCCATTATATGCTCTCCAAAAGCTACAATGATCCCGCGTACAAGGTGAACACACTTCTGGTTTTCCGATTACAACAAGCAAATTAACAAAGAAAAAAAAACTGAGGTGTGAAAAAAATAAATTACGAAACGTTTTCGAGAGAAAGGAAAGCAAGGGAGGAGGAAGCAGATGGCAAGCAGAAGAGAGGAGGCGGTTTCCTCTTCTCTTCTGCATTCCGTCTGCTTCCTCATCCCCAGCACTTTCCCCAAAACCTTTTCTTAACATGTAACTGACTATAGTGTCCGTTGACTTTCCAGATTTAACAACAAAAATAACCCGATTTGCTTAAAAGCGAACAAAACAATAACACCGATTTCTAGAACTTCTTGGTTCACCTGGGTCTGTTTTTGATTAACTTTCTTACAGCGGTAATCACCGTTTTTCGGGCCTGACCGAAAAAAAAATCACCTAAATACACCGATATGTGAAAAAAAAAAATAAACACCAAAAGTCGTCCGTTTATTTTCCTTATAAAAGTCGGAAAATCTACGCCATAGTTCTCTGTGCCCCTATCCAGCGACAAGCCCTGCTTCAGTAAACATCGATATAGATCCCCAAAATATAAGTTCTGCCCCGCCTTCACAAAAAAAAGTGAAGAATACATTAGATCGATACTTGTTTTGTGTCCGTAGCCACGCGTTCGTCCACGACCCTATACATACCTATAATGAGGCCTTTGAATTTCCAGTGAAGTAACAGCATTAGAAACCCTTTGCAAATTACGCACAAGGGGGCCACGCAACACACAACATGCAGCTAAGGCAAACTTGAGATGGCCTTGGACTAACATAACATATCTTTCTGCTTCTGGAAGACACCGGTCCTGCTTCGGCGGAGGAACGCGCACATAATATGACCCCGACCCATTCCTGATCGATCGCGCCTGCTATCATTGACTCCTCGTGCCTGAAATAAAATGTAAAAAGAACGGGCCCGATATGAGGACCAGTCAGGGTTTCATCCTGCCGGCCGAAACACCCAGACATGACGACGATGTGCTTGCTGTTCGAGCGTTCCAAACTGCCATGTATCTGTTCTCAGCAGGCTAATTTAGTTGTGTACGTACTACATCTCAAGCCCAAAGCCTTCTTCGCGCAACCTTCCTATAGATAGATATACGGTAAACTCGCCTATCCGTTGTATCGGAGGGCAATTTGGCCAGTGCAGGACGACAACTATTATAGCCCCATTTCGGAAGGGTGCGGTGCGTGTTAACGGTGCGTTGCGCAGAAAGAACAATGCCATGACCACATCGAATAGTGGCAGGAACGTAAACTCGTCTATAAAAAACCACAACGCGTTGAAAGGACAAAAACAAACGTTGGTTTTTAGTGAAGACGTGGCTGATGTACACTACTAGACACTGGGGGGGGGGGCCGCCAGCCAAGTAGGGCAACGGCCCCGCCAGACGAATATAGACAAGCTTCGATAGACGCGATGGCAACAACCAACACCGCCTGCTAAGAGTGATAAAGAATAAGATTTTATGCATCGCGCGAATGCAAGCACTTGTCAAGCACCATAGTTCAGAGAGCCGCCGCCCCGTCCACTGAACGCCCGCAGCCTCACTGTCACACCACCTATAATAATAATCGAAGTCTGCGCACTAGAATTATGACGTCATCGCAACGAGATCGACCGAACACACAAATTGGACGCGACACACGAAGAGATGGAGCGAAGACAATTGGGCACAAATCGGACAGCGTTCGCGAGGCGGAAGACCCGTCAGCTAGCTATCAGAGCTGCGTGGTCAGTTGCACAGTATGAGGACGCATACCAGTTGGTTTGACTTGCAAAATCTTTACGACTCGACGAGCAAGATATCACACCCAATAACGTGAGAAGAAACATTCTAGTATACGGTGACTGATTAAGAACCCAGTGAACTCTACCGACTCCAGCACGAAGCTCCCTGCCCTCCGTCCTGCTTTGATTGAACGTACGACGAAGTGTTATCGAAGGCAGGAAGCTCGACACTGAGCGTTTCCTCGGTTCCTAACGGCCATAGTTGCGTGCACTGCGGTAAAGCGCGTGCGGACAGCGAGTGTTCCTAGATTCCCTTAGCACACTTAAAACTGTCGTTCATGGCAGACGACAAGTTGCTTTAGCCACAGTTCGTGCCGACAACGACATCTAAATGCGTCGCATAGATCCAAATAGTAATCGGGGAAACAAACGCAGACGCCCTGGATAGGTGACTCGAAAGACTGTTCTGCCCTCACCTGCTAAGTCGACTACGATGATCCAGGGATAAAAACGTCCGGTGAACCCGAGAGGCTGCGCGGAGCGAGAGGTGTGCGACGTCTACAACATCGGAAGTGGTTATCCGAAAACTCGAGTTCCGAAGGACAAGAAGAAGAAGGCGTACGCACCCGAACAGTTCCGGTCGACGTAGCCAGGAAGGAGCCTTTTTCCTCTTTTTGTTTTTTCTCTCCCACTCCATTCGACGAGGCGCGGGCAGAGCGCCACACTCCCGAAGGCAGCAAGCACGGCGGCGGCCGCCACGACACGAACAGCGCGTCGACGACGACGAGCGACGGCGACGAGCCAGCCCGTTCATTCACCCCGGTCGACAGGGACGGCGCCCATTCAGAGAAAACCCGGTCACGTGACGGAGTCGAGAGACCCGTGACGTCACGGGGAGGAGAGAAAACCGACTGAGAGAGAGAGAGAGCGTGCGTGGCCGCCGCGCGGGCGCGCGGCGAGGAGGGTCTTTCTCTCTCTGTTCCCCTCCCCACGGGCGCCAGTGCTGTTGTTCCCCTCCTCCTCCTCCTCGTGAAAGGGGGAGAGAGAGAGAGAGGGTGGTGCACGTGCTCGGAATGCGGCCCCTGCACGTGCAGCATCGTCAGCGACACCAGAAGGAGCGAACCCGCTCTTCTTCTTCGTCTTCGTCCCGTCGAGGAGGAGGAGGTAGAAGAAGACAACAACAAGGTCGGGGGTGAGGAGGAAGGCGGCGGGGATGCCAAGGAACCCGGATGCGTCGACGTCACGCGGGCCACGTGACAGCGGGTTGCGCGATCAGACGGCATTCCAGTGCACGGCCCAGTGCCCCCCTCTTCCCCCTTTGCCGAAATATTCCTTTGCTCCTTCCGCCTCGACGGCTTTCGAGCGAGCTCCGAAATAAAATCTGAACAAAAGCAGTTGGACGGGGGACACACTCCTCGTGGGGGCCTAGAAGGGGGACGGGAGATTGCCCCTCGGTGGCACGGGGCAGCCCCCACCACAGTGCGTCTTCTTGACCGATGGTGCGTACACCTGCTAATTTCGACTGCGCTACATTTTTCTTTTTCTTATGATGGATTTAAAAAGAGAAGGTGCTACGCCGACGAACCTGACCGTAATTTAAATGATTCCGCTGGTGCGAGGGTACATCCACAAGGTGCTTTTCGGGTAGCTTTGGATATAACGTGTAGTTAGGAGCTGGTCACTGTAACCTGTACGCTTTTCTCGATGGAGTACCTGTTGATGCCATCGGTCCATAGCGTATTTTTTTTTACGACTTGTTCTTGGGCTAGTTGGTGAATAATACTTACGGCGGATAGAAAAGAGAGAACAATGTGGTTCACCAAGGAGTTCGCTCGAGATATGGAAGAAAAACACCGGCGGCAGGACGCGTTGTGGGAGACACATGATTTTAAGAAGACTAGGTCTCGTTGGTGCTTGATGTGGATGACCGTGTCCCCCAAGTGCTCGTCTCTGTGCGCTCTTACATATTGTCTGGGGGTCACTTCTAGGATGGATCCCAAAAGACAAGGTGCTATACTGTCGAACTTTACCGTAATTTAAATATTTCCGCTCGAGCGACAATACATCTAGGTACTTTCCGGGCGGCCTTGGATTTAACGCCCCTTTCCGAGTTGGTCATTGCATACCTTTTCGTTGACGCAGCATAGCATACCGCAGCGAGTGTTATGTCGCAAGCTAACTGTGAAAGTCAAGATCAGCCCACACATAGAAAACCCCTCCCGAGTCACACAGTTGGGGAATGCGGATACGCGGAGTAGCACATACCTGACTCTTTCATTTCGCGGAAGTTGCGAAAGACGATGAGTTATGTTCAAAGAAGAAACAAATGAAGATATTGCCTCCATACTTTGCTTTTGAAATGGCTCGTAGCATGAATCAGGAGCAGAACGTACAGGTTTCATCGTACGAAAATGTGCCTCACAAAATTCCCCGTCGAACAGACAAACGCGATGATGGTTTAGCGGTCCGATGTCGAGGCAACATACGACGGCACACCTGTGAGTGTCGCTTTTTACAGCTATAACTGTGACGGTCTCTCTCCTCGCCCCCCCCCCTCCCCTTCCTCCAAATCGAAACAATGTTCAACTGATGATGATGATGGTGTTGCAGGCAACAGTGTTGTAGGCGTTACCGAAAAAAAAGTGACGAGATACGTCAGTCGTTACTTGCAAATGAAACAAGCGCGTCAGCGACCTACGTTACCTGAAAATAAAAGAAACGCGTTACCTTGACAGTTACCATTAAAAAGTAACGCACGCTACTTGTACGTTAAATTTGAATTACGAATTATTAATACGCTTTACTTTTTCGACGTTCAAGAAACTAAACATAATTACCTTACCTCTTTTTTATTTTTTAAGGTTTATCCTAAATACTCAAAAGAAAAAAGTCAAAAAGATTGAAAAAAAAACTTAAAAATTTATATGGCTTGGCGTCTAAAAACGCGTAGAAAATCAAAGTGTAATCTTTTTTTTTAAGTCTTGTAACGTACTTTGAGGCATTACTCGAAATAGGTAACGCAAGTATGCCACCCTTTACAGTTTTGAAAATGTAACGAGTACGTTACAACGTTACCGAAAAATGTAACGCGTAACCGGTAATGCCGTTACTTGTAATGCCTCACAGCCAACACTGGTTGTAGGGCGTCCGTCATCGATATCGTCACGTGATGTCATGACGTCACTGAAATCGGGGCAGAGATGTGGCCAGAGGGGGAGAGGTCAAGAGATTTTAAAGAGAAGACACCTCGTGCTCTATGCTTTTTGTAAACTCTCAGTTTTGCCAGTGACATCTTTAGATTTGATTTGTTCATACGAGACAACTTTGGGCCCTGACCTGATGGGACAACTAGAATTAAAACGACACCGCCCCTCCAACATGCTGGTATTTTTAAGGCAACAAGAGAGCAACTAGACTATAGTTCCCGTTGCTCAATTCACTCGCAGAGATTAACCAAGCTCAACGTGTCTCCGAAGAAACAGCCAACTAATTTGACAGTTCTTGCTTTTTTGACGATTTTTATGACAACGCTCTGAACAAATACTCGTATTTTAATAGTGATAACTTTTTTGAAGGCGAGAATCCCGAGTTCGTAGCTTTGTCTCTGGCAGTTGCTCCAGCCGATCGAGAGTTCGCGCAGTCGATGATGCACCCTTGAACGATTAGCTCGCGCTTGCAGCCTAGTAGCGAAATAGTTCTAGTACATTACAAAAATCTGCGACGCAAAAAGAATAAATAACAATAAAGCGAAACAGAACGGCAAATGAACGCAGATAATTATAAACTATGTGAATACATTAAAACAGCAGAGTTACTAATTGAGCGAAAATGAATCGACGAGATGAGATCACTACGGCGCACGCCATTTCTATAGCACCCGAGACATGGGAACCGGGTCTCGTAGCCGGTCGCCCGCGGGCCGAATGCGGCCCTTGTGCCGCGTTTTTGAGACCCCTGCTCTAAGGGAACTGCTATAAAACAATTACGAAGCTACTCATTCCAATATTCGATTACTGTCGGTCTCGGCGTCATTTGTTACCAGCCAGGAAACAAATGGCGGCCCTAATCGGGATCGTTCAAGTGCATTGCGCAGCAATTAAAGATTCAAAGTGCATCGCGCAGCAGCGTAATTACACAGGGGTCTGCATGTATCTAAATGGGCAGCAGCGGGTATGGTTCGAATAGGCGGATGGATGAATGGAAGCGTGTGGTGCTCAAGCCTTCGAATCGGGTGGTAACTTGCGCCACCTAGACGGCATCATTTTTAAAATGTTGTCCTTTGGCGCGCATATGAACTTATTAAGCTTCATTAATTATTTTTCGTAGGACAACTTATTCAAACTGCCTGTCCGCGCGTGACGGGCAATGCCTCTTCACGACAGGTTGCGCGCATCTTCCGACCCCCAGGGACCGTCGAGAAGGGGAAGATTATGCCTCCATCCATCTCTCAATTCATGCCACCAGTCGGAAAACCCCTGCGCTTGGTAATCCTTCACCTTTCCCAAACGTTTCATTTCCCCAGTGTCACAGCGCACGAGACTGTTGTCTTAGGCCTGAGACATATTTGCAGCATTCGCCGAGATCACTCCCGTAAGTAGCAGCCTCCCCCAGGTGACAACAACAGACATCCCGACTCTCGACGCGCTTTCGAGCTGCAGTGCGTTTAGGCAGGCTCGGCCATCGAACCCCGGCCCTCCTCTCCTCAAATCGGCGACCGTACCTCCCCCGAGTCTGGCTACATCTCGGAATCCGTTGATGACGACAACGCTGATGATGATGATGATGGTGACGACGCCAAATAGACTGGTTTTTCGGCGCGTCTGCCCAGACGGGGCCGCCGAGCTCGTCGCAGCGGGGCGAAATACAATGCGCCCGAGTTTCGGCCGTCTAAATGGCTCCCCGATGACGACGAGGCTGTCAAGAGACGACGGCGGCGGCGGCGGCGGCGGCTCCAGCTGAGCGCTTCGGCGTGCCCCGCCCTTGCCATGGGAACAGTCTCGTAGCCCGATTCACACACCGGAACGGGCTCTTCTCCCCTGTCCCTCCGACAAGACGCCGCCGCCGCTGCACCCTCCGAATACGCGTCGCGGGCGACCGTATAAAACGCCGAAACAGTAACGCCGATGAAAAACGGCGTTACCCCGCGAGAGTGTCACGCACAAATTGGTACA
This sequence comes from Ixodes ricinus, assembly GCA_037355805.1. Classification (NCBI taxonomy): domain Eukaryota; kingdom Metazoa; phylum Arthropoda; class Arachnida; order Ixodida; family Ixodidae; genus Ixodes; species Ixodes ricinus. Next base: position 31,029 of record JAZHYW010026620.1, read on the forward strand.
TCAACACTGGGCTCTGACGTCACGCAGTTGCGGTGGCGCTGCTGTCGGCGCGCGCATGCGCAGTCGGTTCATCTCGAGCTCGTTTCCGGGCAGGGGCGTTGCGGAGCGCAGGTTCGTCTGCTTCTTTTGCGAGGGTCGTGGTGACGTCAGAACGCTGCCTTGAGGTCTACCCCCTATCCTTCAATCAGAGCCAATCAGAGCTCTCGGTGTTCTGACGTCACCATAACCCCTGCAAATGAAGCAGACGAACTTGCACTCCGCATTGCTTTGTTCCACTCGTCCAGGCAACGTTCACTGATTGGAGACAAAGTGTATACACCGACCGCCTGACGACCGCTTACGATATCTCGCGACAACTTCTGGTCCAAGCGGGTTGGAGAATACAAATAAAGATTATTTAAATCGAGATTAAAATCAGACCGCTTTCCCTAGCAGAATTTTAAAAGGGACGACGCAACGAATTTTGTATTTTGCGCAAATACCGTTTAGAACAGATCCCTGACGTTAATGAACCGTGAAACAACCGTTCGTTTTTCGCCAGACGCAATAGAAATCGCGAGGAAAAAAAACAAGAAAATAAAAGCAAGCAGCGTTTAATCTTGCAGTTAGAACAGGCGGCCACGTGATCTGGAGCCGATTATATGTCGCCCATTGATCATAGCCACGCGCTGGGGTCGGCAAGGCACAGGGCACGCGCTGAGTTACAGATCTTGTTATGGTTCGGCTGTTGTCGTCATTGCAGCGATTGGACACGAGCCACTACCCGAATGCTTCTCGAGCTAGTAATTATCGACGAGCCCACATCGAGTGTCCACGCAATGCTCGGGTCCAATCTATGAGCCGCATTCAAATATCGTCCCTGGGCGGTACTGTGACTGCCCAGGTACGTCATCAAGGTTTGCGAAGCAGAGACTGAATGAAAACGCTCGCTTTGGTCTATGAAATTACACCGCAACAAAAGAGTTTCCTTGGCCAGTGGCGTTGCTTGAGAGTATCCTTGAGTCCTAATAGTGCCAGTAAGCTCGCGTAAAGTGAAAAACATTCCAATTGAATATAGTTGCACCGCTCGCCCTTACATCGAAACTTTTCCCGCCAAAAAAACAAACAAACCCAAAAAGTATTTTTTTATGTATTTATTGTTTGTTTTACCATTTGATGCTTTCTATGCGCATATATTTCTGTATTTAAATAAAAAGAAATCATCGCACGAGAAAAATTTCGATCGGGCTGACACATGAGCACAAAGCAGTGGTCTTCGGGCGCAGGCGGAAGCGCTCAGAGGATTTCTACCTTGGAGCGAACTATTTGTCAGTTACGTCACATTTCTCGGCGAGCGAACCGGACCGCGCAAGATAGAAACAAAAACTGGGAAAGTGTAATGTCGTATAGCAAGGGGATCAGATCGCGAAAAAGAAAAACTAAATGCAACTTTTTCGCTAACCCCAAAAACAACAACAAAACTATAGCTTTTGTTTTTATTCTAGTATCGCGGGGTTTACATGAATAAAAAGTCGTTACTCTTGCAGTAATTTTTCTCGCATAGTTACTACTGAGCAAACGAAGTGATCAAACAATCCGCCAGGTTTGAAAATGCACAAGGTGATAAGCGAGAGTCAATATTTTCTAGCTACAGTTATTTAAGCTAAGTTAATGGTTTTAATCAAATAAATCCGATTTTATTTTTTTCCACCCTGGGTCTAAGTGTATTTCTTAATTTATACGCATAATGATTTAACCGTGAGCTTTAAATATATATGACAATGTTGCAAACAAACAGTTCTCATAGACAACGCATAGATATTATCTCGCAAATACTGCAAAACCTTTCACTTAGTTCAGGACTGGAAGCGATCAAGTGCTGTTTGCACACCAGCGCCACCTCAGCGCAACGCGTCACAGAGAACACAAATAGTCGTAATGGCGCTAACCATTAGTTTTATTTGTGTGAAGTTTGGCAGGGCGTATTCATAGCTGGAAAGGAGGATGATATGCAAACTTTAAGTTTATGAGGTTATCCCTCAAAATGTGCGTAAAGAGTACATAAAATAAACGCTGTGCCACCGAAAAGAACTATGGCTTAGAAAGGTAATGATAATGATAACTCTTTTGGCGAAGCATACAGTATATAACACCCGTGTCACGCGACTATGGAAATAAATGACAGAAATTATGTAATTTTCAAGAAAAGTGTAATAACGCGATATTATTTGCAATTGCGTCGCGTGCATCGGGTTCATTAGATACTGAAGTTTTTCATAACAAAAAAGACCGTGATAATGCAGAAATTTAGCTCAA
>JAZHYW010026621.1:0-40022 GCA_037355805.1 Ixodes ricinus
ACAGAGGAGCGGCAGCTATGCGGTCGCTTCAAAATCCCTTCTGCTTCATTCTACAGATTTTGGCCTTCCTTGGGACATGGCTACCTCCTCCTCGCCAGCCAGCCACCATCTCTGCACCGTCATCATGCTCTGTTTTCCTGGCGGCTATCGGTGATGACATCGCGCCCGTGTTCGATGCCACAGTTGCGTCCCTCCCCTTCACCAAGCCAGCATCATCGTCAACGACAACAGGATTCTCTGCGAATTTAAGCGCCTGGTCACCACAGGACGCTTTCAGTGGGCACAGAGGAGCGGCAGCTATGCGGTCGCTTCAAAATCCCTTCTGCTTCATTCTACAGGTTCGTAAATACCCATCCTTACACGTTAAACGATCTTGTAATGGTTTTGTGCTGCTCCTCCAGTGCCCGCTGGTTCTTTTTAGAGTTGCTTATGTGTGTGTTCACGTTTTGAAGTTACTTTTGTTGTCTGGGGACGTTGAATCAAACCCCGGCCCTATCACTAACGCTGATATTCTGGCTGCCATTGCTGAACAGTCTGCTAAGAACGATGCGCGTCATACCGAAATGGTTGACATGCTAAATCAGGTCAAAGATAACCAGCATCAACTAGAACTAAAAGTGTTAGACATCAATTCAAGACTTGCAGCAGTCGAATCACTTGTAGAATCACTAGATGTGCCAAATCATCCTGCTGAACTGTCTAATGTTGTTAGTGAGGCCGTCCGAGGCGAAACTACCGTTCTGAATTCAAGACTTAATGAGCTTGAAGACAGGTCACGTCGTGACAACTTGCTTTTCTACGGTATTGCGGACACCCTTTCCGAAAACTGGTCGCAGTCAGAGACTCTTATCCGCGACAATCTTTCCACGATATTAGGACTAGATTTACCCGGCGAGGCGATATCCCGTGCTCATAGATTAGGCTCATACACAACTAACAACTGCCGGCCAATAATTGTTAAATTTTCTTCCTCTAAATTCAAGGCGAATATATTTTCTCAGCGTTTTAAGTTGAAAGGAACAGGTGTTTCAGTCAGTGAGGATTTCTGTCCGGCTACGCGGCAGTTACGCAAAAAGTTAATCGATTTCGGTAAAGGCACCGGTCAGAGGTTCTCACTCAGACTAAACAGGCTGCACGTTAACCAAAAGGTGTATACTTACTGCCCTGTAACAGATTGTGTTTGTGAAGTAACTCCTAGTCATGCTCGCGAAACTAACAACACCGCGTCTCTCCCGGGCACCGATAATGCAGTTTCCGCACCTGTCCCAAGCAATGACAATTCACACGCGCCATCAACATAACTATCTAAAGGCCCGGCGACTAACACCATCTCAATATTATATTCTAACGTGCGAAGCGTGTGCAACAAACGCGATGCCTTGTCATCTCTTATCGACACGTGTACAGCTGATATTGTTATCCTTACCGAAACGTGGCTTTCCAGTACAATTGCTGACAGTGAAATTTTTGAGTGTGAAAATATGTACAAATTTTATCGTTTCAATCGTGACTCGCGCTCAGGTGGCGGTGTTCTTATCGCTGTTCGTGATTCTATAATATCGAGCGTTGTACCACTTAACATATCTTTAGAGTTTGTGTGTGCCCGTGTACATGTCAGGAACAAGGATTTTATTTTTTGCGCCTGCTATCGACCCCCCGCTTCGTCTAATACATTTTGCTCTGAGCTTCACGATGTTTTAAATAGACTGGTAGTACGGTTTCCTTCTTCGTCTTTGCTTCTACTGGGTGATTTTAATTTTCCCACAATTAACTGGAAAAGCGACACTCCCACAATAAATGATCACTCATCACAGGCTTTTTCGTTTCTAAGCCTTTGTCTTGATTTTAATTTAAAGCAACTTGTACTAGAGCCTACACGATGTTCATCTCATTCTTCCAATGTATTAGACCTCATTCTCACTACAACCCCTGAGCTTGTGTCTCCCTTAACGTATTTACCAGGTTTAAGTGACCATTGTGTTATTCAGTTTGACCTGCAGGCATCTGCTTCCTCATGTAAAGCATTTAAGATTATTCGCGACTACAAAAATGCCGATTTTGTTTCAATTAATAATGAATTAGACACGTTTCTAACCAATTACATCTCACGTTTTCATACGCGAACGGTTGAAGAAAATTGGTCTCTCTTTAAACAAAAAGTGAGTGACCTAACTAATCAGTACATCCCTCTGAAGCGCATCCGCTCTAATTCACAGGCACCTTGGTTTAACGCACGCCTTAAGCGTCTGCGAAATAAAAAGAAACGGTTATTTCGGCGAGCAAAATTAACAAAATGTGCTGAGCGCTGGCACGCTTACGAAGCTGCTGATACGGAGTATAAACAAGCTGTCGCAGAATCAAAGCAGGAGTTTTATCAGTGTACACTTTTTTCTCTTTTAAAAGATAACCCCCGAAAGTTTTGGAGTGTGGTCAGCGGTAGTAGATCCAGTGCGGTTGAGCTTTGTGACGCGAATAATGTTCCTGTAGATCCAAACGATTGTTGCAATGTCCTGAACGATGTGTTTGCTTCTTATTTTTCCCACACGACTCCTACCTGTTATCCAATTGTTTTCAGCGCTAATTTTAGTCCTATGTTTCCTGTTAGTATTGATTCATTTGGTGTCGACTGTTTAATCCAGAAGCTTAAAATTTCCGCGTGTGCTGGGATTGACGGAATTAATTCAAAGTTCCTGAAGAGCACCGCCACCTATTCATCTTTGATTCTTTCCGAAATTTTTTCACAGTCTTTGCAGTGTTGCACGTTGCCCAACGATTGGAAGGTAGGGAAGGTGGTTCCCTTGCATAAATCAGGTACTGCTCACTCCCCATTTAACTACAGGCCAATATCATTGACTAGTGTGCCGTGTAAATTACTTGAACATATCATTTACTCTCACCTTGTTACCTTTCTCGAGTCCAACTCTTTTTTTACTAATTGTCAACACGGGTTCCGAAGATTGTTTTCTTGTGAAACACAGCTCGTATCGTTTACTAATGACCTGTCAGTTGCTATTGATGCCGGGCTAATAGTTGACTGCATTTTCTTAGATTTTGCTAAGGCTTTCGACTCTGTCTCACACGATCTACTTCTCTTGAAACTGAGTAAACTTAATATTGATCCTAACATCTTGGGCTGGATTAAATGTTTTTTATCTAACCGCTCACAATATGTTTCTGTCAATGGGCATAATTCTTCTACTACTCCTGTAACGTCCGGGGTACCACAGGGATCTGTCCTGGGGCCTCTCTTGTTTCTAGTCTACATTAACGACCTCCCATCGCAAATTGTGTCCTCTATTAAATTGTTCGCGGATGATTGTGTACTGTATCGCGTAATTACTAATGCCCAAGAGTGTGCTATACTACAGTCAGACCTCGACGTAGTTTCTTCCTGGTGCGCTGAATCCCTAATGAAGCTTAACGTTACTAAATGTAAAAGCATGCGTGTTTCCCGACTCTCTAAAAACATTGACCCTGCCATATACATCCTTAATAGTATACCATTAGATGCTGTTGCTTCATACAAGTATCTTGGTATTCACATAACTCATAACCTTTCCTGGAACATGCACGTCGACTATGTCTTTAATAATGCTAATCGTATGCTTGGGTTTTTGCGCCGCCACTTCCGTTCCGCTAATCTTCCGGTCAAACTGCAATTATATAAAACCTTAGTCAGGCCAAAACTCGAATACGCCTGTTCCGTTTGGGATCCGGGACATGTAACATTATCACACATTCTCGAATCAGTCCAGAACCGAGCAGCCCGATTTATCCTTTCTAATTATTCTCGTACTGCTAGTGTTTCATCAATGAAGACAACTTTGGACTTACCTGACCTCTCTTTACGCCGTAAATACTTTCGTCTTTGTCTTTTCCATAAAATCTATTATACTAACCCAATTCTAAAGGATCAACTACTTTTTCATGCGTCATATGTGTCACCTCGCAACGATCACCAGTGTAAGGTTGGCACGCCGACATGTCATACGAACATCTATTTTGACTCTTTTATTCCAAGAACATCTAACGATTGGAACCACCTCCCTGCCTCCATCGTGTCCATCCAGGACGCCACATACTTCAAGAAGTTTGCCAACGATTTCATCTGTACCACCCACTCCTCTCTGTAGAGCCTCCGGGCCTTGAGAGTATGAAAATAAATAAATTAAATAAATAAATAAATAACATGTACAATTTACTTAGACCAATTCCGTGTTGGTCGAATTCAGACCTGGATAGTTTGACGTGGAATTACCGGCAGTGTTAAATTACGTTGACAATGAAGCGGTTGAAGCTCTCCGGTCACACTTTGACGTCCTTACACGTATTGCAATACCATTTACAGGAGGAAAATAAATATCAAAATATCTGGGGAGGCTCGACCATTTGGTGGTCGTAAACTTTCACGTCGCCGGAGGACAGAAGTGCTGTCACTCTAACTCAAGGTGAGTGAGGTCTTCTACCCTGTTAGAAATTTCAACTGCTTAAATATTTTACGTATATTCCCAAATTTTTTCTTCGCGTGGTTATTATCGCAAGACATGTTTTTCTACTAAGTATCCTCTAGTGAAATAAAGAGTAAAAGTACATTTTGCCAAGTAAACACCCGCTGGCTGCGCTGTAAATACAATATACATAAAAAGGTAGTAAACAATTTTAATAACAAAATAAACAGCCTGGTTCACCGGGAGTTGAGTTTAAATTAACACCGCTCTCCGATAAAGTGTTCGTGCAATACTAAGCACGTTTATAAAAATAATTGTAAAATACATACTACAGTTGAGATTAGTGCCGGGCGTTGCTCATTTTTATTTGTTGGGATACATAAAAATGTCGTTGGATACTCAATAACCATTATGTCTTACGATTTAATGAAACAAATTTATTCGATCGTAAAATTGGGCAAAATCGTATCGCATCGAAAACAATCGGTAGTAGAAAAGACTGCTGTGAAGGAAACAAAAACGACGACTTGAAAATAAAAAATAAAAAAATATATATGACAAGAAACATGAATATCGAGTGTTTTCCTTTAAAAAGTAGATAAAATTGTGAAGGTAAAATTCTATAGAGCCTACTATACAATTATTTTTAGTAAGGATTTTAATATATAATACATTTACCGGGCGTATAAATCTATCAAAGATTAGGGGTGTAAAAGGGGGACAACCGAAAACTGTCAAAACTCAGCTCTGAGCTGAATGTTGAGACAGTGTTTTGTTGTCCCTAGTCCAAATGTTTTCCTTTTTTTTTTTCATTACGTAATTTACATTTTTTTCCTGGCCGCTTGCAGGTGACAGCTGAATTTTCGCCAAGAGACACTGCCAGTTATCTGAGCAAAACGTCGGCGGCTGCTCCGAGTATTGCTTGGAGACTTTTCATTTTCCTCCTGCCACCCTGCGTAATTTATTATTTTGCTTCAAGTATAAAACTTGCTGGAATGAGGCATGTATAAAAAAATGGGCGAAGTGTTAACTTCTGTTGGTGTCTTTCAATAAATGTTTAGTTGTGAGTTCAGCGCTTGTCTGTCGCACCTCCCGTCATTGTCTATTTTCTGCGCGCTGTTTATTTCGTTTACCATGAACCAACTCGCTTACATCACGACACTAATAAAAAGATGGTGTAGCCACTTTGTTGCTTTTACAGCATGACGTCATCTGTCCCACTTAGCAGTCTTGGGTAAGTTACTTTAAAAAACTTCAGCCTTTCCACTCTGGTGAAGAAGGAAGACCAGCGAAGCTGTACTATGGTGCGAGTGAAGTATTTATAAATGTAATGATTAACGTGTGATTGGTATTATTATTTGACCGATTAAATAATCAGACATATTTATAACGATCCGGTTTTTTTATTTACTTCGTAAACACAGTGACCATGGCCTTGTGATCGCTGTGGTACACCGCGATAGGGTGCACACTGATAACAGGCACGTTTTTCGTGAAGACGAGGTCTATACACGTCCGATGCCTTGTCGTGGGCACCGTAGGTTCGTTCACACACGGAAGCCCAAAGCGCTCGAGCATAAACGAAGTGAACAACTTTCCCTCCTGGCGTGCAGTGTCAACATTAGAGTCACCCGCTACTACGGCAGACGTGTCGTCGCCGAGCATGACCCAGCCGAAGACGTCCATCATGAATGCTTCAATGTTTCTCATGGCATCGCGGGGGGGGGGGGGAACCTACACGACGGCGACCACCGGAACATCGCACACATTGACGGAGAGGCCGGAAAGCTTGACGCGACCACCGGAACCTCGCGCACATTGACGGAAAGGCTGGAAAGCTTGACGCCATCTATGAGCGACGACGGCAACGAGATTGCTTGTGGTGGCCGCCGTCGCTCATACATGGCGGTAGCTGCCCAGAGCTTTGTTCAGTTTTGTGTCAACATTTGTTTGGTAACGGATACGAAACTGGGGAAACTAGCCTTCCCAGCTCAACTGTAAAAAGTAATTAGTTACAGTTTGAGATATTTTGTCCAATATGCATTTAAGTTACAGTTCTAGTTATTTAAAAATATAAGTAACTCGTTACAGTTACAGTTGCTTCATCATAATATCTTAGTTACTTTCAAGATACGTTAGTTTCTTCTTTTTCTTTGTTTAAGAATGAAGACATTGATGACAAGAGAAATTGAGTCCAATTTATATTTATTTGGAACTCTCAGAAAACATAATTTCACTTTTTGAGATTTACATTATTACCGTCGAACGACTTTATTGAATCAAAGCTTGCTGCTTTGCTGCTTCGATACAAGATGGACTAAATAATAAATTATTTCGTTCATGTTCTAACGCAGAAGTAACTGCTTTTCTAAGATCACTTAACTTTCCCCATTTGATGTCTGAACAAACACCTTACTAAAGAGGCGCTCAACGGATGCGCGGGACGAAATATTCAGGCGTAAGAAAACTTTCCTAATGGTGGGAAAGTTGCTCAAACTCGAGAGCGCTGTCGAGGTTTCAGTCTTCCACCGTTCCGTCTGCATGACTAGCGGTAGTGTCCACAAATGAAAGTCGAAACACACCCCGAGGTGCTTGGGAAGGTTGGAGGAGGAGGATCTCCTGCGGCGTATACTTTTTTGCAGTGTATGCAGCGAGCAGTGAAGTATCGCCACTATGTTCGACAACGTCAAAGTGCAGTTCATAGCCGGGCAGCGGTAACACCTGCCGTTCGTCGCTCATGACAACCTCTCGTTTGAGCGGTAACGGTTAATTACTATTCAACTATTTTCCTTCTTTCTTGCGACGATCTCTCTCCCTTCCTCGTTCTCTTAAGAGCTCTCTTATTCCCCTTTCTCAACTGACAGGAAAGAAAGATACCGATGAACAGACGGGTCCATTAAAATAATAGCGAGGGGAGCAAAAGGCTAAACCATCTGGAACTGAGTAAAGTGGAAACGACCTGTTAGTATTAAACAAATGAGTGAAAAAACAACACAAAATCGTCCCGAAATGCGTTTCGCTTTTCATTTTAATTTCTTCTATGCAACACAAAACAAACGAGTCGACCGGAGATCACGGGCTCACGGCTTCGGGAAAAGGGCAAGTCAACCAGTAGAAGCATCGTCTGTGGCACCGGTCAGGCAGTGTCTCCTGGCGGGGACTCGCTTTCGCAAAGAAAGCTGTCACCGCGACTGCTACGGCACCGACGACAGGGGGGCTCTCGTGCGGCTTCAAACAATTCACGGTTAGGTGCTCACGCGTCGTGTGTTTCCGCGAGGTGCCCCTGTCGCTTGGCGGGAGAGGCGGGGTTTGTGCGATGAGGCCGTAAATGGTGAAGTCGTGACGAGAGAGAGCAAAGCACAAAAAGGTTGAAATGAAGCAAAGGCTAAATGCGCTTTTTTGCGCGATGAAAAAAGAAAAACAGAAGTAGAGGAGGAGGAAAAAATAGTATTGATGGGATATGACGTTCGCCCTCTGCGTCGACACTTTGCTCTGACGAAAAACGATTTGAGTTCTTGTTTTATTTTGTCGCGTCTAATGTGGGCCCAACCTCCGCACATGGTCAAACCCGCTTTAGGACTCACAAAATATAGTAATTACTAATTTGTTGGTGAAAAATATCTGTATCTTTGCAGATACTTTAGTTACTTTTTTACCAAAAGGCATTCAAGTTATCGTTAAAGTTATTTCAAAGAAATGTATCGAGTTACAGTTAAAAGTTACCAATATAAGTAACGAGTTACAGTATCACGATACTACACAATACCGCCATTTTCTTACTATACACCAACTCATCTCTGTGACGTCACGGCGCGGTGGTGGCGCGTCGGTCGCACTTCCGGTCTGGGGCTGTGGGCAGAAGTCCCCATGCCAGACGTGTATTCCTGCGTTGTTTTGAAAGGAACCAGACAAAAACCTGCCTTCTCGTCAAAACGCCGCGACTGAGGCCGTACCAAAAGTGTCGAGAAAGGTTTGAAGGTCAGTTTTCACGTGCTCGGTTCGTCCGAGAAATCTGGATATGTGCCGTGAAAAGGGAAAAGCAGACGCCGTCGGACAACGATTGCTTGGGCGGGAAGCACCTTGGGTTGAATTCACGGATACTTGTGGTCGTCAGATTTATTTGTTTTGTTCCAACATGAACGCCAGAACACCGTCAAGTTGTGCGGACCACCTGCGGACTACGTTCAGTGCGTCTTCAAGTTCAAACGGCCGCCTGATTGTTCGAACTGTCGTCTGCTCTTTCAAACGTTTCTGCTTGTCGTCTGCTCTCTTAGACGACGCCGGTCCATAGACCAAATGTTGGCCCGGTACTTGCGATAAGAAGTAAGTGCAGGCCTCAAAAGACTTAAATTTGAAGGTTGGTAAGCAGGCTCGATGTAAACAGTAGATACAAGGAGATGTTGATCATTGTTACCAGTGACCATCACCGACTTGTTAGGCCTAATTCAGTTGGTCCGATTCTGCTTGCGATTTTCAGTATCGACGTCGGCCATCTCAGCTACGGTTCACGCTTTGCAGCCCGAGCGGCGTCGCGACTGAAAATTCCGAGCGAAATCTCATCATGCGAATCAGGCTTTAGCGTACATTCTGCGGCGTCCACGCGGAATGAATCGCCACATGTCACATTATTCAAGCGAAGTTTTGCGGTGTAACGAGCCTCGGTAATTTCGCTGACGCCGCTCAAGATAGTCAGACATCGCCAGGAAGACGTAGAACCAACAATTCGAACGCGAAAAGGGCAGGGGGACTCACACTGACGCCGACAACATCGCATTTCAATGGTGTGTTTATGGGCGACGGCGCGCTTCTTGCCCACACCCCTATCGCGCATGCGCGGCGCCGGTGGCGTCCGCTAGGGGCCCGGGCTCCGGTTTGTTTGTAAACATGAGTTGGTGTATATCACTTGGCGATGAACCGACGAACCTAATTAAAACACGTTAACCTATGTTTGTTTGGTTGTATCAGCTTTTGCACATAAAATATAGTGTTAGACTGAGACACTAACAACCCTTCTTTATATCCAATACATCGTGTAACGTTCGCAGTTCGTGACCTCTACCTCACGCTCCTCTCCTTCTTCCTATTTTCTCACCGTCTATCTACTCTTCGTCTTCTTCTCCTTGAGTCCTGTTAATCTATATCGCCATCTCTTGGTGCTGTTGAGGCCACGCTCCCCCGTTGCGACCTCCTTACAAGTCTTTCGCCCTCAGACGTGAGGTGGTGCCGTGGTGGGTGGTGGCTCTTCCCAGGTTGCGTGGTATAGTGTAAGTTGGTCAGCGTGGGCCACCCCCCGCCGGTGTCCTGCAGTTGGGTCACTGAGAAGAAAATTGTTTGGTGCGACGCACTGCAGCACGCGGAACGGTCCCCTACGACTGGGGTTAGTTTTGATGAGACGCCTTTGCTTGCGTCGCTCAGCGCGTGAAGCTCGCGAAGGACAAAGTCGCCCGCCTTGAGAGCTGTAGGCTGTCGGCGTTTGTTATATTCAATTGGCACTCCTGTGCCTTTCTGGCCTTCTGCTGACGTGTTTTAGTGAACGCCAGTGTTTGCTGCAGGCGTCCAGTCAGCTCAGCCGAAAATGCAAGGCATACACCGTCTGGTGGTTCCGTGTCTTCTGTCTCATGCTTCGGCTCCCAGAGTGTAAGCAGCTCTCGTCCGTAACAAAGAAATGGAGGTGAGTATCCTGTAGCCACAGTTTCTGCCGTGGGCACTGCGAAGGCTATTTCATGGATGTTTTGCTTTCAGTTTTTATGGACTGTGCAATAGGCCCTCAGACCTATTGCACAGGATCCAATTATGTCTTTCGACCATCTGTCCGGCTAGCCGGTATGGCACATTATGGCGATTTACGATTCCCCAATGTTTGAGGACGCCTCTCCACAACGAGCTAACGAAGGATTTTCCGTTATCGCTGGAAATGGCCACAGATATATGCCATGACGGCAGAACACTTCTATCATAAAGTTTACAATGTTTTTGCTGGAAGTTGTGGTAGGGTTGCCTTGCTGCATGCCCATCCGGGAGGAACAACACGAAGCCGGGATTTCCATAACGAGAAACTACATTTATTAGAGTAACAGGAATGGGTTGTTAGTATCAACGTAAAACATTGCCGGAGCGTTCGGACTGCACGCCTCCGTGACCACGGTCCATCTCCCCGTTCTGTGGGCGTGTGCCTTCTTTTATAGGCTTCTGCCCTGTCCTACGTGCGCTGTTGCGCGCATCGGGTGCTGTCCAGTTTTGGGCGGTCGGCAGCGGCCTCTGGCCGTGGTGGCAGACTCGCTCCCACACTTCCCCCTTAAGCGTCTGGCATGTCGATGCCAGTGTTGTGGTGGTCGTCCTTGGGAGGGGGTCGTCGTCGAGGGTGTGGACGGCGGCGCTGTACGAGCGCTAGGGCGCGCTCCAGGTCGCGGTCGTCCTTGGTCGCCGTTCCCGGCATCGCTGTCAGTTGCAGTTTCCGGTGCCTGTGGAACGTCTTGCCCACTGGCCGCGGTTCCGTGGGCAGGCCCTCGCCGGTTGCCGCTCTCGGTGACTGGGACCGCCACGTGTCCTGGGATCCTGGCGTCCAGATTGCCGGGATTGGTGGTGGCGTTGCCCGTGATCCATCTTCGTAGATCAGAACGAGCAATTGCCATGGGTTACTCTCATGTGTAACCCCTGGCTCCATATTGCATAAAAAAAAGATATAAAGGATCTGGGGTGGGCACACAATCGCGCAATATTTCCCCCCCTCAAAAAGGCGATCAGATCCGTGGGATGACATACGATCGAGGTACAACGCTCGAAACCCGAAAGAAAGAAGAAAAAAAATACGAAGAATCTTGTCCACCGCTCTACGACTTCTCTCTCAGCCGTCACCGACGTCGCAGGTTGTACCGCCTGTGTGGCGGCGAGGGGGGTCCGGAACCGGGCCGTCGTCGGCATCGGTCCGATCCTGCGAAAAACCATCTTCCGGGACATGGAATTGTTTCAGGTCGGTGACATGAGTTGGTCCTGTGGACTCACCACTGAAATGGTGAATTAGTGTGTATGTAAGCGGGGAAAGCTTTTTGCCTACACGAAATGGACCATCCCACCTGTTGGCCAGTGAGGCCGTGAAGCCTTTCGCCGCGTCACTCAGGGGGTGAGTGCGCCGGAGCACCAAGTCTCCCACCTCGAACTGCAGGTCTCGGCGTCCCTGGTTGTACTGGTCGGATTGCTGCAGTCTGGCAACGTCAAGGTTCTCTTTTGTGCACGCTGATGGCGTGGATTGCACCTCCAAGGCGATGCGTTACCGGTTTCAATCCGATGCAGCAGGATGTCTGTCTTCCCTGGTCGCTCCGTGAACATCGAAGAGAACGGCCGCAGGACGTCCTCCAGCTGTCTCTTTTGGAGGTCAGTGCCCGGACACTTCTGCAGGGTATCCGAGATTTCGGATGGCAGAGCAGCTGCAGGCGTTGTGAAGTGGGCTGGGAGGGTTGGGCCAGTGAGGCAGTTCTCTCGTCTGGTGAACGGAGTCAGGTCCGCCTGGTTTCCCAGACGATAGCCGCCACCAGGGAAGTCGAGCGTCATGCTTACGCCTGCGATAAAATCTCGACCCAAGATCACGGGTACGGCGAGTCCCGGGAGATACAGAAAGCGCTGACGCCGTTTCTTCTCATTAAATGAAATTTTAAGCCTTACGGCTCCGTCCGCCGATATTGTTGACCCGGAGGCTAACTGCAGACGTGTGTCTGCCGAACGAAAGGTTATTTTTTGATTTTTGCAAAGTTCATAGGCAGCGTCCCCTATAAGCGAGATAGCAGCCCCGGTATCCAAAAGCGCGGCAAAAGGAAAACCGAACAAAGTGATCGTCATGCGTGGCTCGATCATTTCGCTGTTAGGCTGAATTCGACATACCGATGGAACAAGTGACGCTGCGTGCGTGATCCCGGCTGTGATAGTGGCCATCGGCGGCTCTGCAGTGGGGCTCATTGCCGCCGGCCGTAATAGTTTCCCGATTGGGATGCCACGTGACCTTCCGGATTTTCACGGCCCATAGTCGCGCGAGGGTTGACCGGATTTCCACAATCCCTCCGCTCACTTCCAGCCCTTCCGCCATTTGTTTCGTTCTGCCTCGGGTTTGTATTTGGGCACTCTCTTTGGAAGTGGCTGCGCTGTCCACAGTTGTGGTTGTCCGAATACCTGCTTGAGTCGCCGGCACCAGGGCGCTCTTCGGACGTCCTCCAGTGGCCCCGCATTGAACCAAAACTGGAGCGCCTCCGGCTGCTTTGATTGGGCACTCTGTGCCAGTCCCGTGGAGGTCTTAGCGCCGGGATTGCCTCGGGGCCCTGCCAAGCACATGCGGGTTCGAGAGAGTTTGCGGCCAAAGGCGGTGGGAGATAGCTCTTCTGAGCGTGGAAGATCTCCTCTGTGCTGCGGGCATGCCGGGCTAGCTCTTCAATGGTCTCAAAGGTGCGGCCGTGTAGGTACACGTGGTACTTTGGGTGACATTGTCTGAGGACCCGAGCTATAATCTCCGACTCGAAGGCATTAGGTTGTGCCCTTCGTGTGAGTTCCTGCAATGCGCGAACATACTGAACCAGGCTTTCGTTCGGATGTTGCGTTCGGGACTCGAGTTCTCTCAAGATTTGTAACTCGTAACCAGGTGGCAGGAACTCTGCTCGGAATTGCCGCTCGAACTCCGCTAGGCTGGTGAACGTAGGTTGCAGCCTTAACCAGCACGCAGCGCTAGACTGTAGAGCGAGAGGGAGTATTCTGCTTATCACGAGGGATTCCGAGGCGCCTGAGGCGGCTTTGTAGACGTCAAGCTCACCCAGAAAGTCGGCGATTGACTTGGCGTCGTTGTAGCCAGTGTACACCGGCACCGTCAGCTGGGGACGCAGCTCCGGCTCACGTGACTGCTGCACAGCGAGACGCTGTGTGACCGCATCACACATGGCTGCCACCTTCAGCAGCAACTCGGCTTGCGCATCCGCCGAGCCCGCACCGGGATCCACGCTTGCTCCAGGCTTTTCGCCATCCTTCGTCTCGGACCGTAATGTGGGAGACATGGCGGGAAAAAACAGAAACGCCAAGCAGACAAGAAAACGTGTGCGGCAACAGGCGGTATACGCCACTCGAGAAAAATAAACACGCCCCCAAAGCGATAAACACGCCCCCGCGTGACTAAGCAATGTTTTGAGGCTCCACTTCAACGAGCAATCGCGCTGTCGCGAATACCAGCAATACTTCGAAAAGAAACACCGCAGTTGAAAAAAACTTACCGAGAGAAGAAACCCAGCCCCGTGTCGTTCCGACAGAAGGGCAGCAAAAGCACGTTGGGCGCCATGTGGTAGGGTTGCCTTGCTGCATGCCCATCCGGGAGGAACAACACGAAGCCGGGATTTCCATAACGAGAAACTACATTTATTAGAGTAACAGGAATGGGTTGTTAGTATCAACGTAAAACATTGCCGGAGCGTTCGGACTGCACGCCTCCGTGACCACGGTCCATCTCCCCGTTCTGTGGGCGTGTGCCTTCTTTTATAGGCTTCTGCCCTGTCCTACGTGCGCTGTTGCGCGCATCGGATGCTGTCCAGTTTTGGGCGGTCGGCAGCGGCCTCTGGCCGTGGTGGCAGACTCGCTCCCACAAAGTACCCCCAAGAGGAAAAGGTCAGTGATCCTTGTGAATCGGTCAATTACCACCAGCAGGTACCTAGATCGGCGTGGCGTATTGGGTAGCGGGCCGACGATGTCCACACTCAGTTCCTCCATCAGTCCAGTGGCCCATCAACTGCTCATAAGTCCCGCTGGTTACTGCCGGTGGACCTTCGTGCATTGGTGCACTTGGCACCATCGGATGTACTTTGCAATGTCGGCGGGCATCCTCAGCCACAAAAATCGGTGAGAGATTCGCTTAAGCGTCTTGAAGAAACCCGCATGGCCGCTGGTCGGATGGTCGTGGCCTGCCTGAAGTGCCAGTGGACGGAGGTGGTGCGGAAGCCAAGGTACCGTTTCCTCTTCTCTCAGCTGCACAAGCAATCAGGTGGAGGCGATCTCAGTTGTCGCCGCCAAGCGTTTGAGTAAGCATAGATTTGGTGAATTTTCCGGTAGATCTCTACCCTGAACTATCGTCTCGAGTGTGACCAAAAGATGGTCATGTGCCTGTTCAGAAGCCAGTTTCTCTTCATCATTCAGTAGGCTGATCTCATCCACCAAGAGTGTAGTCGTGTCTGCCTCGAAGATGATGTGGTTGTCAGTGTCAGGTGTCACAATGGGAAATAGTGTCCCAGCAAGGCTGGTGTCAGGTGCGTCAGTCAGCTCAAGAGGTGCTCTGCTAAGTGCATCTGCAGGGATGTTCGCACGTCCTCGCCGATGCTTGATTGTACAGCTGAAACCTTGGAGACGTAGAATCCACCACCTGACACGGGGTGGTGCTTGTTCGGTACTGTTAATTCATATCGCCGTCTCTTGGCGAATACAATATTAGCTCATATTTTACACTTGTTTTGCACTTTTTCTTGAGGATATGTGAATGAGACGTTGATGGCTAGAAGATATTTCCTGATCCTGAACTGTGGATACATTGTATGGTATTATTTTTCAAGACACACCTACTACCATCTTTAGCGTCTCAATTATTTTACTTTACATAATTTATTGATTATGGTATCAATATAATATCAATAACACCGTTTTTTTCATTTCTAGCATGTGGTTTATATTCAAACAGTCTCTAACCTTCCTTAAACAATCCAGTAGAGCCTTAAAAAGTAATCGCATAACCCCTTTAGTCCTGGGTCTGTTCAGATATGAACAGTCATAGGGGTATCATCTCTTGTCTTCAGTTCAATTTTAATATTAAGTAGCAAGATATGTCTAAACAACGAAACGGACCTTATTTTAAGAAAAAATACTTTCATGTTTTTTTTTTTAAATTGCGTCTGAAAAGAGGTGGAAAAAAATTCACAATCACACTTAGACTCAGCTTTGAGGACCTAACCAGCTTGACTGCATACATTCGCTATTTATAAATTTGAGGGCGATGGATATAAAAAATTGCAACTTTTTACAACGTAAATAGTTTTGTATATGGCACGCCTCTGGTCCACTTATATTACCTAAAATTTTTATTTAAGCTTATATTTAAAAAAATAGGATGGCAAACTTGGCCACTTACGCAACCCCTTCATAATGAGACATATTTAGGCGATTTTTCAAGACCTCTACATTTTGTGTTTTCCATCTGAAGAATTTGTGGAGACTTTTCCATGCTTTGTTCACTTTTAGCAAAAAGTTAACGCTCAACTTACGTTTTTTGTGTTTTCCTTTTTGCAGTGCGTTTGATTTTGTTTAAATATTGAAAATGCCACGAGTTTCCAATATTTTTACGGCAATTAAAAAATGTTTGATCTTCGATGTTCTCCAGCCTACATTCGATTGAAACCTTAAAAACCGGTAATTCATAATACGCTGAAACATATGGCATATATATATATATATATATATATATATATATATATATATATATATATATATATATATATATGTATATATTATTATTTTTTTAAATTTGAAAGGTATAAACATTTGTCAGGTTTATGTTGGAGGCTTTCTGCCTCAACAACTAGTGGTGCTCGATCATCCGATCGACCGTGGCCGTACATTCTCGCATTATCGCCCAAACATCAGAAAACACTATGACAAAAAAACGTTGTTTTTTATTATTGATTTGGCTGATATTGCATATGAAAATTGAACTTAACTCTGCGTTCGCTCCTTAGGGTGTTGTGCTTGATTGATTGCGCTGCCCTGCACTACGTTTCCAAGGTAGTAGTTTAACGTGGGCGGTCTGCTGAGAGAATAATTATATTAATTTCTCTAGACATCACTATACTCCATTTTCAATTACGATGGACTATAGCTGGACGTTACGAGTCATCTCAGCCAATTCAACGTATCAAGTGATAACGCGTCACTTTGCCCCTCTCGGAGGTTATTTGAGACGATTGCACGTACTCGTAGCGTCTTCTGTGGACCGTCCTAAGGAAAAACGAAGCACAGAAACCGGCGACCTTAGGGAATCCGGTAGAGGGCATGGCGAGTGCGGAAAAATAACAGGTTGCATCTACAAAACAAATATAAAGAGACGAAGAAGTGGAAAGCTAAGTGGCGTCATTCGACCATGCTTTGCGCCGACAAATTTGCAAAAATAGGGGCTGCGAAAATGAAGAGCTTTACAGTACATGACACCGTTTTTATCACTTTCATTCCACGCGTGACGTCGCGTTTTACGTGTGCAGTGTGTATCGTTTGAAATTCTCACGCGAGGTCATGTGAATGTAAGGTCATGATCCTATCGACCAGTCTTGGATTTTCCCGTCCCTTCGAAGCCGGCTTTTCTGCGAAACGATGTCTTTAAAGCGGTCACTTTGAAATGTTTTGTTTTTTCTTGTTGATGAGGACTTGGCGTGCCAGTATCTGAACGTTTGCAGACATTCGTTCGGGGCGCCATGTTTCGAGGTTTTTCTTCTATAAAACTTCAGCAATGTGAATAATAACGATTATTATATAGAAAAAACCTGACCTGTACCCAGGCAGCGTTTTCCAAACTTAGTTATTCTCTGTTAAAGGAAAGTTTTAGAAAAGCGTACCCAAATGTGTGCGTGTGCAAAGAAATAGCGTCTTGACATGCGCCAATCCAAAACGCGGTTTTGCCTTGGCGCGTGCGCAATGGTGAGGACACCATTTTTCTTCGTGTCTTATTCAACGATTCTCTTATGCAATCACTTAAGGTATTTACTGTCAAACGTGACCACTCCGGCCGTGCACGTAAATGCGAGCGACACCTATAGCCGGTGAAATGTTAAGAGTTCAGGAAAAACTCCTACCCTCTTTCCACTTTAACAAAGCGAACGCTGTAGAAGAGGCTAACACTAACGCTTCGCTAACGCTGTAGAGGAGGCTAACGCTAACGCTGTAGAGGAGGCTAACGCTAACGCTGTAGAGGAGGTTCACGCTAACGCTGTAGAGGAGGCTAACGCTGTAGAGGAGGCTAACGCTAACGCTTCGCCAACGCTGTATAGGAGGCTCACGCCAACGCTGTAGAGGAGGCTCACGCTAACGTATCGCTAACGCTGTAGAGGAGGCTCACGCTAACGTATCGCTAACGCTGTAGAGGAGGCTCACGCTAACGCTGTAGAGGAGGCTAACGCTAACGCTGTAGAGGAGGCTAACGCTAACGCGCTGAGAGATCACGCTAATCGCTGTAGAGGAGGCTAACGCTAACGCTGTAGAGGAGGCTCACGCTAACGTATCGCTAACGCTGTAGAGGAGGCTCACGCTAACGTATCGCTAACGCTGTAGAGGAGGCTCACGCTAACGCTGTAGAGGAGGCTAACGCTAACGCTTCGCTAACATGGAAAGGGTTGAGGTAGTTTCCCCGAAGTATTAATCTGTCACCGACTATAATTCTTCATAATATATATACAACTTCCCGGGCCCGGACATTTTTTTTAATGAAATCATATGTTAAGATTTGTATTCTATAAATTGCGCGATGACACGCTAAAATATAAACCAACACCCTGTTGTTGGATGATTTCAGCCTTGAGTTGCGTGGCGTAAACTTACCGATGTGCATTGGCGTTACAAACACCAAAGGCATCACTTGCCCGCAGCGCAGCGCGGGTCCAATGACACGACCTAGTTTTTTACCTCGTCCGTTATTATTATTTTTTTACAACACCCTATTGTTTTGCCATCGCCACGTCCGGGATCGGTCAAGGCATAGGATTGCCTAACGTCCCCTGTTCCTGTGCTCCGTTTTACCTTGCGATGGACCCCAAAGGGCGCTACATGCCATACAAGTCAATCCGATGCCGCGTGAGCTTCACATGACCTTTGGGAGGGGTGCAGTCACGCGTTGTCGCTTTATACGCTGATTCGGCTGAGATGCCTCGTAACATCCGCTACAGTCAAGTGGAATTGGAAACAGGGTATGGTGATGTCTAGAGAAAGGAACTGTATCTATTTTGTCTTAAAGTACTGCACTGGGAAAGTAGCGCAGTGCAGCGCAACCGACAAAGTACAAAAACACTCTAAGCGCCGAAAGCACCGCAAAGTTCTGATTTCGTAAACACACTCACATCACTCATAAGGAAAAAGTTCAGATTTCAAAAAACATCACTAAAAACATCACTCATAAGGAAAAAGAAAACTAACATGTGTATTTTATTTTATTTTTATAGTGCATAAGTTGTTTGCGCGATAATGCTACCGGGTTCTGCCAGCGTGGCTGCGATGTTCGGGTAGCATTAACCATTGACACAAAGAAACCCCCAACGGTAATTGACTGCAACATAAATCTGATAAAACTTTTTTTTTCAAACAATTACATTGCAACATGTTTCTGCGGACTTCGAATTATTGATGTTCAAGGGTTCGTCGAGGGAAGTTCGGAGAAACTCGAATAAAATCATACTTTCAAATTGACGCACAAATATTGCAAAATTTTGTCGTTTTCGATAGTTAAAAAATTTCCGGTCGCAATAGAAAACAAAATATTTACAACACTTGAGCGCTCTTTTTTTTAAGTGTGCAAAGCATGAAATTTTCTGTATAAAACGTTTTATTTTTAAAAAGTTAATTTTAACATGCGTTAAAACATTTCGCCGACAAATGCCTAAATAATAAAGAATTGAGCAAGGGCCAAGTGTGCCGTTTAATTTTACTTGAATAATATATATATATGCAATATAAAAGCAAAATATTTCGCGTAGAGCAGATAGCGTCCATTATGTATAAAAATGTCTACGTCGCAGAAAGGTTCATTTTTTTCAATTTTAGTCGCCCCAAAATTTGCGTCGACGCGCAATTGGGAAAACCGTTGTTCAACATCCCCTCAGACACGATTTGTTTTGAAAAACAATAAAGTTTCCTACAAAACTCAGACTCATTCTTTTGTATCTTTTTTTCTATCTCCCATAAAGTTTTAATAAAAGAAAAAGGCAAGATACCTTTGTGCCTGTCCTTGTCTGAGCAAACCCTCCTACAATTCTTCATTTTTACGTGGGATATTTTTTCCTCTTCATAAATTCAAGTCCACTTTTTCCAGTAGCAGATTATACATTTAGTATATTTCTTGATGCTTCTAAATATATATATATATATATATATATATATATACACTGCCTACGCATTACTTACATAGAACAATTCCAGACAATAATATAAATAAAGTAGACACAAAGCCGAGCTTAACTCGGAAGTTCGCTGCGCCAGTTTTGAGTCATCTTTCACGAATCACGGACCAAAGAAAAGGTAGTCTTATCAACAAGCCTAATTGTGGCACACGTCAGGGCCGCCGACGCACACAGGCCCGACGAGTTAAGTAGAGGGCGCCAGCCAAGATAAAAAAGAAGAAAAAGACGAATAGCATACCCGTAGCTTGTCACCCCGCACTAATGAATGCCACGGTGGATCGCACGGTGCTTGCGCTCCCTCGTCGTGGTCATTAACGTCCACTGACGCCGGCAGCTTACGTTCACGGAACAAGAGCGACAAACAAACATGTCCTCCGAAGTCCTGGCCAGGTTGCAGGCACTCTCTCCGAGCTCGAGCGACGGCGTGGGCCGCTAGTCCTCGCGGGACTCTTTGCACGCTCCCTGTGGGGAAGGGGCACTCGCTAGATGTCGCTTCACGATTAGCGCATTGCCGCGTCACGGCCCAGGTCGTTAGTTGTTTCTGCAATTACGAGGAAAGAAGAGACTAATCGTGGGGCGCACATAACCGGCGTTTTCCCTCCTGCCATATGATGGCATGTTTTCGTCATTGCGAGATACACAACAACGAAAGCAGAAAAAAAAAGAGATATATATATATATATATATATATATATATATATATATATATATATATATATGTATATATATATATATAAATAAATTTTATCGGGTCATTTTAATTGAGCATTTATCAGAGGTTAGGGTTTACGTGTCTCGAGCATTTATTACGCAAACTTTCTCGTAAAAAAACTCGCCGGATGTTTGTGAACACAACTCGTTTGTACAATTATTCACGTACTTCTAATTTAAGCTGTGCAGGTGTCGGTTGTGTTTGGGTGCCGCAAGCCGGCTGCCTAAATACCGGTTGGTCCCGATAGGAAAAAACAGAATTTTACCTCCGCGTTCTGTTCGATCACTTCTATTATCGCACGAAAACACGCAGACTATAAAGGATATCTGAAAGTGACCTGGACAGGGGTTTCCCCAGGAATTGAAATTAAGGGGGGAGGGGGTTAAATATTAAGGGCAGGGGGGGGGGGGGCATTGAGAACAGAGGAGTCGTTGCGACTTAAGCGGGTGCCTTCAGAAAAACAATGGGGGTGTACACCAGCCCCCCCCCCCCCCCCTAAGTGGTGTGTAGTGAAATCACTGGACCTGGATACAGCAGTCTTTATTGCCGAAGAAGAACGACCAGCATGGTTCTTCTTCGGCAAGAAGAAGCCAGTAATACGGGGAGGAAGAGAATGGCTATGGCCGTTATGACTTAAAAAAAAAAGAAGAAGTCAGAGGACATAGACTCTAAAGAATGGTGTCGTCTTACAACCTTTGTCCCTTATAATGCACCCCAAAAACTCCAGTTCGACGTGCAGCGCACTGACTTCGAACAGATGGTCACAAAATTTATGAGGGGCTTGATAACGGTGCGATATAGCTTATTAAACAGTTAAAATACGTAGCAAAAGCTAAACAAAACACACACATACACAAGTTCTGCAGTAGAGCCAAGAAAACTCCGATTAATATTATTTTCTTTTGTGGCCAATTATACGTACAGTCGCTATTTCATTAAGTTGTATCATGCGGCCATCAAGCCGCTCGTGAAAGTTGGTAACGTCAATTTAGCGTCAGCGCGCTGAACGTCGAACAGGAGTTTTGGGATGTCTTATGTATCCGACAAGTGGTGTAAGTAAAAATATACTATCTTTTTTTCTTCTGAGAGTGTATGCGAAAGTTTTGGTCTTGGCAAGGTCCCCAGTTAAAAAAAAAAAGCTGCTTTCGTACGCCAGCGTCAACAATAACTCTCAACTGGTATAAAAACAACAACAACAAAAAGAAACATTCAGGGAGATAAGTATTTCAACTTTAAAACGCAGACTCTCTAGCTCCTTTGAATACAAGACGTACGCGCCATGACAGCCCCCTTATCCAAGCTCAAATACGAAACGACAGCTCGCGCTGGTAGGAGGCAATCACTTAATTTTTTATATATATGCTGATTCACAGTTTTGAAGCTTTGTGACAGACAGCATAACCTGCGCACGTACCCTGACTCATACCGTGTGTTACCCTTGAAATAAGCTAAGTACTGGCACGAAGTGAAAATCGCGAGAACGGTGCTCTAAGGTGATTTTAAGAGTCGAAGCCAACATATTGCATCCTTCGAAATCCTATTTCAGTCACTTATTGAAAGAAAACGAGAAGTATCCAGGGGTCCAGTGACTTTGCATTAACCTCAGGGGCTTGATCGTGACAAAATATTATACAAATTATGCCGACAGAATCATAAGTAGTTTATGCGTGAGTTTCGAGCGGTCGTCCAAAACCTTTCGTATGATTTAAGATTGATATTGAATGCTCGAATCGCTGGGATTTCGAACATTTTTAAGAACAGTTTTGAGGGTGTCGGAATTGCCTTACATTATAGAAGTACCAGCGAAACCTATCGAATTTGAAAGTGGCTTGGAAGTCATTCGGGCACTTCGTGAAGGTTACGTGCTGAAATAATTACGGTAAGTGGAGGGCACCTTTCGTTCGTGCATGGCTACTATTTACGTTTTTTTTTCTTATGAATTGGTTTGGTTTAGTTCATTTCAGAGCACTGAACAAGTCACAAGCAGTAACGCTGCAAGTTCCGCTGTCTTGTTTACCGAACAGTTTTTGGACCTTCATACACCTGATCAAAAATAATAAAAAAATTGTTCGAAAAATGGTAGCCGAATCAGTTGTTACTTTGACAGTCACACAGAAAATAAAAGGGGCACTCGTAACGTAGTTTAGCCTAAAATCCTAGATTCTGGCAAGCCCCCATTCTTTTTCCTCAAACTTCGCTCGTACCGAAACTTGAGCGAAATTGGTATAGGGTAACAAAGATAGGTGCTGGACCAACGTTCGCAGCAGCGTGGCTTATCACAAGTTTCCCGGAAGCGGAAACGCCGAGCGGACTTCACCGTCGCACAGCGCCCCATTATGGCGCATTCGATTTGTCCGCCCCTCCGGAGATACCGGCAAGAGTTACCTCTCGGAGACAATTTAAATCGACCAAAAAGGGCGGCGAGGAACTGGGAGCTCTCCGCTAAGAGTCTAACACTCCAAGTGGTCATTTGGACAAAACGTGACCTGCCTCGTACGTACGTTATCCGGGGTGTTTTATGGGCTCGGCCGTGCGTTAAGGTGCGAAGAAAGAAGAGCGAGGAGCAAATCCCGGTCTCGCACGAACACACGCACGCACGCACGCACACGGGTGGCGAAAACAACCGCAACAATGCCGCCCTTCCGCTGGGACGAGTCGTAAAGGAAGAGAACTGCCGTGAGATTGGAACATGCCGCGGGAAGCTCTGCGGGAAGAGGTTTAGGAAAAGGCCCCGTTCGAAGAACTCGAAGATTTTGTTTTTTTCTGCGTTCTTTAAACGACGCATCAGAAGAAGGTTGTTCTTACGCTTGACGTTTCTTTCTGACAGGCCGCCTCGTGTCACTGTGCTTGTTCATCCTCTTACCCCTGAGTTCATTCCAAAAAAATATAACACGTATATTAGACTTTATTTTTTATATGGTTTGCAGTTTTTTAATATTAGGCCGTGGAACTCCCTCAGATTACGCGTTTTATTCTGTACAACTTCGTTATCAGACTTTGATACAAGCATAATGAAAAAAAGGGACAATTTCAGTAATAATCCACTTGATAACCGAATAAGTACCCTCCCCCCTTCCCCATTATCCGCATCGTCCCTAGTTCGTTACAAGGTATATAGAATTTTCCTTACGCATGCATACTTCGTTCTTTCAGGAGCAAAATTGTCGGAAAAGTATCCTACTTCAATAAAAGTTTTCAATAAAGCAAAGCTCAATTCGTCCAGAGTGACGTTGACTGCGTCCCTGAATAACTTATTGTGAACACAAAACCATTGCTGTATGGCATAGTACTTGCGTTATAATGAGTCTAAGGTATTTATATACCAAATTGCCAATAAAACGCTATTTATATTTCATTTAGGTCCGTAAGCACCTCAATAATAAGTATAAAATTATAAGGCACTTTGGGGATACTTTTTTAATTGAGTAATTAATTTACGTAGCGTGATTATGTTTGAATATTCCGCCTTCGACGTCTCTGTTAATACTTTAAAATTATGTCACGAACAAAATTATTGAGCACTTAAGGACATCTGTTTTCGATCGTGTGTGCTCGTATCACTAAATTCACCGGAGGCAAGTGAGCGAACAAACAACTCTCAAGAATTAGTGGAACACAACTCAAACTCAACTCAACTCAACCCATGGTGCAGCATTCTGCGCCGTCATCCTAAGGGAGGAGGATTTTATGGGGCTTTCAAGTAAAAGTGTTAAGCGACCTAATATTGGTACTTTGTTTTCGTTGAATGTAGAGGCTAACTGCTACAATACATTACAATGAGAACCAATTGTTCGTACACTTCTTGAATTTATAAAATGTTTAACCTAGGCTGAAGGCTATCTGCACCCTAATTCACTGTCAGTCTATCTGAGTGGACATTAAATACTGTCAACGATCACATGTCCACCTAAGGAATCAATTTGTTGATGAAGTCCAAATTGCAAAAATCAAACTATCCGAAATTATATGCAAGCCCAAAGAATAAACTTTTCATAATTATACATCCTTAAAACTGGGCAAGCTTCACATTTTGGAAAAAAAAGAAAAAGCTTATTCGTAACAAACAAAGCATAATTTTATTTTCATGAACTACCAGAACCTATAAGCCTACGCATACTCCGGGAACTCATCTACACCCCTCTTGTGAGGGATCTACATGGTTATACATTAGAGAAGAAGAATATGTAAAGAGCATTATGAATCTTCGTAATCACTAGAACATTTTTATATCGTATAGGTATTTTAGCGTTTTATAAAGACTCCTCCTTTTCTCGTTTTTCGGGGTACTGAATGCTGGAAATGGTTTAGAGCGCAGCTCTTGGGCGCCCGTTTCCGGGTTGAGCGGCGTCGGCGTTTGCATTATGGCGTCGGCGTTGCATTATGGGACGTCACAGTGTTGCCTCTAAATTTAGCGGGAAAATTTTCCCCCTCTAAATTTATCGGGAAATTCAGCGGGTTAAGTTTTCCCGCTAAATTTAGCGGGATAATTGACCTCACGTTACCTCAACACCAATTCAGTTTTCCCACTAAATTTAGCGGGAAAAATGACGCCACGACTTCGTGTTACGTCACCCATGAACAAATTCAGCGGCAGGAGGAGAGGAGGAGGAAAGGAGGAGCTGGAGGGAAGGAGAGAAGGAGGGAAGGAGGGTACGAGGAGAAGGTGAGGGTATGGAGGAGGAGGGGGAGGGGCATACCCTCCCCTCCGTACCCTTCCCTCCTTCTCCTCAAGAGCTGCTCCCTAGTTTCGCATTGCAGAGATT
Source organism: Ixodes ricinus (assembly GCA_037355805.1). NCBI lineage: Eukaryota > Metazoa > Arthropoda > Arachnida > Ixodida > Ixodidae > Ixodes > Ixodes ricinus. Next base: position 25,085 of record JAZHYW010026621.1, read on the forward strand.
TGTAAATGTCTAATTTTTTATAAAGTCCTTTTAGAGCGCAGCTGCTAGGCACCCTTTTCCAGGTTTCGCGGCGTCAACGTCGGCGTCACCGCGCTAAATTTAGCGGGAAATTTGACGTCACGTGACCTTAACACGACTTCCAATTTCCTCGCTAAATTTAGCGGAGAAAATGACGTCACATGTCTTGGTGTCACGTCACGTTATAAACAAATTCAGTTTCTCCGCTATATTTAGCGGGAAAATTGATGTCGCGTGACCTCAACAGCAATTCAATTCTCCGCTAAATTCAGAGGAGAAAATTGAAGTCACGTGACCTCAACACAAATTAAGTTTCCTGCTAAATTCAGTGGAGAAAATGATGTCACATGTCTTGGTGTCACGTCACCTATGAAGAAATTCCGTTTCTCAGCTAGATTTACAGGGAAAATTGATGTCACGTGCGGAGGAGGAGGAGGGGAGAGTGCAGATGAGGAGGAGAAGGAGGAGGCTGGGAGCAAGAAGAGGAGGGAAAGAAAGGAGCAGGATGGAAGGAGGAAGAGGAGGGAGAGGATGAAAGAAGGAGGAGAGGGGAAGGAGGACGAAAGGAAGGGAGGATGAGGAGGGGAGTAGGACGAAAGAGGAGAGGAAGAGGAGAGGGTACAGAGGAGGAAGAGGGGCATACCCTCCCCTCCTCCTCCTCAAGAGCTGTGCTCTACTTTCGCGTTACAGAGATTTGTAAACGTCTTTAATTTTTTCATCTTTTTACTTACATTAAGGCTTTTCATTATTCCACCTTTCTTAACACCACGGTTTACGTGTCAAGATCCATCTGAAACTATCTACAAAGAACTTCCATTGCTTGCGTACCTCAAAGTAAAAATGCGCACGCGAAGCCAGTAACAGTTGTCGAAACTTTTCACCGATTTTATGTGAGTATTTGATGGAACTGCACTAGAACTTGGAATAAACAATTTTTTAGTTGCTAGATGCAGGTGTATAGGTTTTTTTAACGTCAAAGTGAATTCAAATAAAGAAAAAATCCAACAAAGCATGTGTGAAAAGTGAGAACAACAAGAAAACGCAACCGACTGGCATGTATGTAAAGAACGCCAGAAGTGAAATGTGTAAATATTGTCAGACTACTTCTCTGTTGACATTTCCGCTGTCCAACGCAGTTTTATCTTTGATACAAGTCAATGTAAACTTCCTTTTGTGTGTCATTGTTTGGAGTCCTAAAGCGAAACGAAGAACGTATTTTTGTGCGTTTGTATTTGAGCACTGCACACTCGCCATAAAACTAAATCGCAAAGTATATTTAGGTCTGCGTGAGCGCGATTATAACGTTTTTAGACGTCTGCTCTGGAGGAAATGTAAACTCAGCACAACTGTCTAAAGTCGGTCTTTAAAAACAGACATGCACAACATAGACATCCCTGTTTATCGAGGCTGAACTCGTAGAAAAATTTTAAGCTGCTCAACTTTATTTAGTTTTGTAATTTTTTTATTTTTAAACGTATTTTACACACCCAGTACCTTTTATTGAAAGAGAAAAATATTCCAATATTTTTTGCAGATATAGTGGCATACACAGAGAAAGGCAGATCCGTTCCAATCTGGTACGTCTGGTACCTATTTTATTGCGTCGACAAGTAATACACTAACTAATCAAATTGTATACCTAAAATATAACCAATATTCACGAATTTTATTTGTTATTAATATGTATAGTGGAATAGGCAAAAATATACGCGTGTCGGTATGTGAGCAAGCATTAATACGTGGATGCTTCACCTTTAAAAGAGTCTAAATGCGGAGAAGCCGAACTTCCTAAAGAGATGTTTGATTTATGAGTTGCTCTAACATAGTATGCACGCTTTGCCTTTCACGCTGGGTTTTTCTCTACACCGTTTTAACTTAGTTGGTCCGGAATGGACGCTACAAGCCAACCCCAATCAACCCAAAACCGCGTGAGAGTCACGTGACTTTCGGGAGAGGTGCATCGACGCGCGGGGCCTTTAGTCAAGTTCACAGCTCTGGATTGGGGGGATGACTGGTAGCGCACGCTGCGGTTTATTGTAGGGTAGAAAGGAAGTGTGGTGGTCTGCACATGATCACATCTGGAATTCGTCGCACCCAGATTTCATCAATCTTGCCGGATGTGCCAAGTTTGCAACGTTCTACAAAGTATTACAGCTGTGGTTTATCTTAATGAGATTTTTATATTCAAGCCCTCCCGGCTAATTTTATTTTATCTTACTGCCACCACCGTTTATATTTTTATTCGTAAAACTTCGTGTCTTTCCATTAACCGCCGTTTTGGGTTAAACTATAGTACATTTGGGCGTTCTTTTCTTATGAGGCGTGAGGCATGTTTGCTATATCCGCATCATTTTGCGAAGTTCTTAAGGGGTAATATTTTGTGGCTTGCAGGCACGTAGCCAGGATTTTGTTTCGGGGGCCCGCCCATGACAAAATGCTGTATGAGGAGGGGGAAAGGAGGCCCCAGCAAAATGGAAGATTTCGGGAAAAGGGGGGGGGGGGCGGGCCCCATGGGCCCCCCTCCCTGGCTACGTGCCTGGTTGCTTGTAAGCTCCTCCTCCGTTCTCTTATTTTCGTGCTGTAGCTTAAATGGGCGCTGAGTCTCTTTTATTTCTTCCTTTTCTGAATACAGATGGCGCGCTAAATGAGGCTCAATTAGGGTTCCTGCGTATTAGCTCCCATAGGAAGCACACTTGCGCGTTTATCCATCCTGGAATCTAAAGTTTTACGGGAAAGCTTCTCTTATCTCGTGCAGGGGCCATAGTACCGGTAGGCCCAGTGGATAGGCCTAGAAGCTTCGGGTTTCTATGCGCTGGTATACTCTCCCGTCGTCGAGGTTCCGCGAGTGTTCCGCTTCAGTCTCTGATGTCAGACGCGTGGTGTCATCATTTTCGGTTGAGAGCATGGTGAAAAACGTACTCCCATTGGCGGGAACGGCTTAAAACCTGGGCAGGTGGTGGACCACTGCATGTCTTTGTCGTCGTCGCAATGCTCAGGTGGATAATATATACGAATGACATACGGCCTACAAATGGCAGATATACGGCCTCATGCAAAAGCAAAGAACATGAGCACAGTTTGGCTAATGGCTAGCTAGCGGCTTAGCGGCTAACGAAGCTACGGAGCGGCCGAAGCGGCTGCGTATTTTTGGCACCGATTTCATGCCCAGAGAACGTGGCCAACGACGTCACGCACGTCAAAATAACGACACTTGTTATTTCAACGACTAGGAGATCAAGATTATATTTACTCTTATGTTGACGTCAACACGTTTTAATTTGGATGCCGCCGATTGCATCTTCAAATGTCGGTCTGTCGGCGTGTGGGTGGTCATGTGCTAGGTGGCTCGGCAAGTTCGCGCTGGTGTGCGTTGTCGACGTGCCGCTTGTGCTCGTCGCGTTCTGTTCCGTATCAATTGCCGACCTCGAGGAACATCAAGGTAAGCGTTTTCAAATTTCGTTCGCCCGGTACCGTCTGTCACTCCTGTTGCAAATGAAGATTGACTGGCAGGACCTACAAACAAGCAAAGATGAACGCCGTGGTGAAAAATGACCTAAGAAATCAGAAAAACCATTACAACCAGAGGCGCTGAACCCAAACTACCAGTGGCCTATGGCCGTTACCGTCCCTGAGAGCAGTGAGACAGTGATACTGATCCGATCGGTATGTCAAATCCAACCAAATAGTAAGATCAGTGAACAGTGTGTGACAATATCTTGCACGGCCTCCGCAGCTATACTATGCAAGGGTGATAATTTGTTGGATTACACACTGGTACAGCTCCAGAAAGATTAGTACAAAATTACTGCGGCTAGGTTCTGTCACCTCCGGTAGACGCAATGTTCATTTGCAATAGGAGTGACGGACGTCACCGGACGAAATTTGAAAATGAAAAACGCTTACGTTAATGTACCTGAGGACGCAACGAGCACAGGCGGCACATCAACAACACACACCAGCGCGGACACCGCCAAGCACCCGACCACACACCGCTGACCAACCGACATTTCAAAATGAAGTCGGTGGCATACAAAATAAATCGTGTTGTTTACGTCAAAATAACAGGTGCCATTATTTTGAAGTTCATGACGTCATTGGCCACGCCCCCTGAACCTAAAATTGGTGCCGAAAATACGCACCGGGCCGTAGTGGAGACTTTACTGCAGAGCACTGAAGTTTTGCTTGTCACGTGATCAAATTCGGCAAATGGCGGTGCGCCAGCGCATGGAAAACAGAAGCGAAACTCTGGTTCTCCTTCGGGGAGCCTATCTAAGAACTCTAGACTCAGTCGTCGATGCATCGCGCCATGTAGAAGTTGCTAACTCAACTATACGACTGCGCAAGGACGTCCGCAGACTCTAGCTCGTTTTTCACAAACAAAAACACAAAGTAGGCCCCAAACGTGTCGCCCGGTCAGCCTTGTGCGGGGGAACATTCCTGTCTTCTGCGCGCGTTTGCTGTTTTGTGTGAATTCGAACGCTGCAGTGTGCGTCGTCCCTCCGAGGGCGCGTGACAGTGCCATGGCGTGCGCTCGGGAAAGACGGGAAGTCGCGCACGTCGGTCACTGAGCGTATCGCGAGAGGGCCGAGATCGGCGTCCGCGCTGTGCGGTGTTGCGGGTGGCGCTTGTAGCTGCTCAGAGGTAAGGTTCTTGCAATTCTATCTCTGACAGTGTTGAGACATCAATTTTGTATCAAAAACCACTTTGCAGAAGGATAAATTATCGAGCTGTAAAATGTTACCACTCAGCAGAGTCGCGTGTGTATAGGGACATCAGTCGAAGGCTTCTTTTTTTCCCGGCTGCTCGCACGAGATCTGTGTGTGGGCGGTTGCAAATATTACTACTTTGGGCATAGGGTTTCGAGTTCCAGACTATCTGCCGCATAATTTTTCCAGTAACCTAAAACAAAAAAGTAGGTCCCTATTTTACGACGTCAATTTCTGGCTTCTGTTTTTACGTTCAGTGACGTACAGTATCGCCTTTTCTGAATCGTACTTTGTTGCTGCGAGCGATGGCGAGTCAGTTTGGCCTTTTATGTTGGTCAGTACTACACGCTGGATGAAGACGTGGCTCCGCACATAAATATTTCTATCCTTGAAGCGCGTTGAAAGGGCGCAGAGACAACTGACTTGAAATTCGTTGAAGGCGCGCGAACGTCGATTGGTAAAATGCCTGTTATTGACACACTTATGTAAACGAATCATTTGTGCCAATCTGTCCTTTATTTGTTTCAACACAGAACATGGTAGCTTCCGTAGGTAACCTTAGGTGGACTAAAACTAGGGGTTGTGTTATCTTTAGATACCTTTTCCTCGAATGAGTGAATAAAATAATTGCTGTCTATTTCCGCACTCTGCAAGAATAGCTGTGGTCAAAATAAATGTTTAGTTAGTTTTGTTTGTGAGGGCGCTTGGCGCGCTGATTCGTGTTTTCACCCTCTGTGCACTTTATGTGTTCAGATCGAATGTTCAAAATTGCTTTCCTCATCAATATGATAAGTTCACTCCTCTAGCGTTATTTAATCACTGAACATATATGTGGTCGTTTGAAACCACCTTTTTTTGTTTCTCCAAATGAAAAGCAGTTTTTTCATAAATTTTTAAATCACCTTTTATTCATTAGTACCACTTTGAAAGGCGAAGCGAGTCACTGAGGCCGTTTTATGCTGTTTTAAGTGATGGGCTATTTTAATGCGTCACAAGCTTCCGTGTCATCATTTCCTGATTAAAAAAATCCTATGTTATGGTGTCCAATAATTCAATGTAACTCTTGCATGATGCGACAAAAGAAAACACGTTTTGTCTACTCGGTGAGAATAAGTGAGTACAAGGTTCAAAAACTAAATCTCAAGGATCATTTTCTGGATTTAAGTGCTTCGTCCTGGCTCTGACCTTACGCTCGAATTCGAGAATGCTGTATTACTTGGCACCATAACAGTCGTAATGCGCATAAAAATATGAACGAGGAAAGAATATAATGCAATATTTCACGATGTTATAAAAGTAACAAATGTTTAAAGCATGTTATCGGACATGTTCACTCCTCTGACATTTTGACACGTGAAACTTCGTAATATCTTCATATAATATCTAAACCCATATAACTTATGGCCAAGTCTTCTAGATCTATTGAAGCAATAGAGACTATTTTAGACAAAACGATGTTGCCGCAAACAAACAGACGCTTCCGCATTGTGGAAAGTCAGATAGGAGAGAAAAAGAGGTTGCGATGACGTCTCTTACATTTTTTTTTAATTTTTTACCGACACGGTAACCAAAGTCGTCTTTTTTACTTCCAGAGCATCACGATGACTTCCTATATAGAGGAGTGGCACGTGAAGCCAAGTGACAGGTCATGACTGGGGAACAGCGGCGAGGTTTTCCATGCCTCGAAAGGACGCGCGATCGCCGATCACAAAGACAACATAAGCGCCCCGACCACCAGCATACACGTATTCCTCCATCCCTCCTCCGAAGCTTCTAAGAACTCGACCGTCCGAACTCAAAGATATTACGAACTTTCTAGAACCCCTGTCCTTTTTGGAAGCACACCTTTTTTCTCTCTCTCATTGTTGTCTCGTCTTCCCGTTCACATTGCTACCACATATACACAAGGACTAACAAGAACTGAGAAAAAAAACCAGCACGCATTTAGACAAAGCACATTCATTGCGAAAGACGATTTTTTTCGCGAGAACTGTACTCCTAAGTTTAAAGTACAAAGAAAGCTACGCGTTCCTTAAACCAGTCACGTAATCACCCTCTTGCCCATGCCCACGCGCAGAGAGCGGGGTCAGATGATGAAAGGTGAGAGGATGATAGGTCCGGCCAGCGCGCAGCCGCACTCTCAGCTTAGGCAGTCGACAGAAGAGCAAGATAACCGGCGCCTCCACCTCCTCCTAAAAAGAATTGCATAAAAAAAATTAGGTTTGCGAAAGCGCGCACCGCCCCAACAGATTTCCAAACGTGTTTTTTTTAAAGAAAATAGTTACTTATTTTGGGAATTAATCGTAAACATATTGTTTTACTTATTTTCGCAACAGATCTATTCTACTTCGCTACATTTTTATTTTGTTAAGAAAAATGCAAAATCTCAACCTAATATCAGGAAAACAATTTCAAAGAAGGAGCTTTTGATTCTGGGAAAACACCTAAGCTAAACAACCAACCTGTAAATCCTGGTCATGAAAGGTATCTATGAAACTTGACATACAAGTTGGTCGAATTTCAAAAGCATAGCGCCTTTGTCAGCCTTAACGTTGCCCCAATCAAATGCGCGCGAAAAAAAAAAGGTTAGTCTCTTTTTTTACTTTTTTTGCGTCCAAAGTGGAAGTTTAATTTAAAAGCCGGTACACAAGCGTCTCAAGCACATCTAAATGTGGGGGCCAGATTGTTCACCCCAAAAAAATTGAAGGCCAAGGTAAGGCGTGGGTCAGCAGATTTCATATTGAAAACCTCGTGCTCTCGGCTTTCTCTAAACTTGCAGTTTTTCCAGTGAAATCTTTCGTTTTAATGTTTTTATTAAACTGCTTTGGGTCCTTACTTGATGTGATAACAAGAACTAAAACTGTGCCGACCCGCCAACATGCTGTCACGTTCTAGTATCACAAAAGTGCAAACGCACTCTTGTTTTCGTTGCTCAATTTACTCACAAATGATCAACCTCAATATGTATAGATCAAAGTCTCTTCGTTCAACAGTTTTCGTTTTCTTGAAAATTATTATAGCAACATTTTGGAAAAGTACTTGTATTTTAAGATCAATATTTTTAAGGCGAAAATTCGGAGCTCATGTCGTTTAACACCTAAGGCTGTGGTGCAGAAAGGAAGAAAAAATGTTTATCGAAGGAACTATCACAGAAGGCAACGTCTCGCTCCCTTTTCTGTCTGTTCTTTCGACTAACATTTTTCCCTATTTTTTTACCACAGTCTCAGGTGTTAAACGACATAATAGGCTACCACCAGATCACCTACGCATTTAAAGTCTTGTTACTTATAGCTTTATATTTGGCATTTCTTCCTGCTGAATGACAGTTCGCGCAGCGGACGTCCGTCTTTGTGCGCAGAGCTCGCGCTTGCAGCCTACATACACCATTCACACCTAAGGGGCCCTTAAAAGAAAAAAAAAACAGTATTTCTTAAAACAGCCTCGATAGGTTACGCGTGTCAAAAAATAACTATAACGCGAAAAAAACAACAACTTAGGGTAATATTAACGGAGAAAGATTTATTTGAAATTCTGCGCTCAAAGTCCATGACGTCACTGGTCATTCCGGATTGACCATCTCGGGCATTCGCTCTTTCCACCTCAACGTGAAGGCGAAGCCGATCCACCTCTTCTCCACGCACCCGAAATGACGAGAGAGAAATCAAGTGGAAAGGAGATCAGTGCCGACTAAATCGCGTCTCGCGCCATGAATATTGATTGCTCTAAAAATATTTTTTCACGTCAATTGAATTTTTTGGCACGCGTGTCCCCACCAGAAGGATAAAAAAATTTATTTGGCTTTTTAGGGGCTTTTTAAGTTGAGAATGCAGCCAATTGACCCCGTAAGTGATGACGTCACAACATGGCGTTTGGGTCCAAACAAACCGTTGCTAGGGACGTTGCTATGGACTAATGCATAGAGACTCCACATGAGGCTAGATTTTTGCTTACAAGTAAGTAAATAATTTTTTGTAAGCAACCTAACTTCTTGATATCTAATTATGAAGATGTTCTTGTCGTCTCAGTGTCATATTGCAAATATGAAAGCCATTTCTGAAGTCTTACACTCCGCTTTGCTTTGGTAGCAGACGACACGATAGATTTGTTGGCCTGTGTTGCAGCGGGCGTCTTCATTGAAATGTGTCGGTAAACAAGCGACAAAAACAAGTGGATTGCCGTGGCCGTAGAGGCCTCCGCAATGTGCGTTTATTTTTTTCCTGTGAACAACTCAGCTTAGTTACGAGGGGTGAAAATGCAGTAAAATCAAACCACGTTACGCAAATCAGTTACGACGACGACCTGAAATGCATTACCGGCGTGGTGCAGGCCATTATGAGAAACAAATCGTACGCCGTCGAGGTAAGTCGTTTGTTATTATTATTTTATTATTGTGGTTGTCAGGTTATTAAAGAATTGCATGTCTATCGCGATTTCGCAGTATTTTGCTTTTCTTTTTTTCCCTTGGTATACATCAAATTCTGTGGATGTGCTCTTTTGGTGAAGATCTTCATCGAACCCGCGATGCGAGTACAGTTTGTAATAGACTCACCTTATGTTTTTAATCCTGTTCTTTCGCGCTTTGGAGTCTTGCGGAAATCTGAAGAAACTGCAAGAATCTCTCTCCACGCGACGGTTACAACCAGGTATACGAAGCACCCTCGCATAGCACGAGTCCGCAAACAAAATTTGGGATCTCAACCGTTCGCCTGAAGTGCTTTTCTCGCGGGTGCAATGCGATCTTTTAGCAGACTATCATCTCGATCGACGCCCGGACTTTCGATAAACCATATTTTGCATCGCACCCCACTATGAAATCTTAAGAGTGTATGAAACTCATTATATTTCAAACAAATGCGATGTCAGAATATCGTCTTTATTCACACAATGCAAACGACGGCCCCACTTGGACGGCCGGCGTGCGGCAGACGGTATACTTTGCATTCGTCGTCTGCTGCAGGCATCTTGAGGACCGGAAGTTGCAGTCGTAAATATTTCAGAAACGAGCGATTACCGGCACACTTCTGTCGAAACATATATGACATTCAAGCTTTCTATATCTGTGATTTTTAGAAGTTTAAATCCTACTCCTGATTTTTGAACGGTCGGGTTTTCGTAGCGAAACCGAGCCACATGTATTCGTCCATAACAACGACCCTAGCAACGGTTTGTTTGGACCCATGACGTCACACTTACGGAGTCAATGGCACAAGCACGAGAGCTCGAGGTCGCTGCTTTGAAGCGTTCTTTCTTAGAATGAGCACCCGCGCTACAAATGCACACCGCAAAGCCAGGAGCGGGGGCGATTTGAGCTTTGGCTCTAGTCTCAGCTTAATAGTGAACAGAGAATAGTAGCGGAATCGTCATACAGGTGATGAACATGACAAAAAGCTGTGACCTAAATACTAAAACGACACACAAGGCAAATATAAAGAGAATATTATAAACTATGTGAATTTGGAACAAAAGCAGAGCTATGTTTCGAGCACAAATGAATCGGCGACATGAGATCTTTATGCCGCATAACCTTTTCAACGCTCGGGACAAGGGAACGGGAGCTCGTAGTCGGTTGCCTGCAGGTCGCGTCCCAGCGATTTGCGGGCCGTGTGAGGCTTGAGCGGAGGGCTCCGGCGCGCAGACTGAGACGGCGCATGCGCGCGCGAAGGAACACTGAGAACAGAGTGAACCTGCCGAACTACATTACGACCTCTTCCTCCTCTCCGTGGACAGCGAGCGCCATCTTGGGGAAAGCAGAAACATAAAAGATAAAAAAAGGAGGAGCAATTTCTTGGTTCCTTCGGATCGGCTTATTACAGTAATTAATATATCATTCAGTTTCGTATTAGATTTAGAAGACACGTAACGAAAGACGTTTTACTTGTAATTTAGCCGATTTTTACCAATTTCATTGTTTTTGTTAAAAATACAAAAAGAAATTTAAATATTCATACTTTTCTTATTTTCTGAATAACGTGTCAATCTTACTGAACAAAAAATTTCAGAAAGATGTGTGCAGCGGTTAGTGCGTTCGAATTCTTCAAAAAGGGCATGGATTTTTTTATGGGGCTTCAATGGTGCGCTTTCTCTTCACAAGAACAAAGCGCGCGTGTTAACTAAATATTCAGAACCACAGATCAAGTACCGACAAACACCATTGCAGAACAACACTGTAAATATCAATAGAACACGGTAAACATGTAAAAGTCACAATACTAATATACACTGTATTTTTTTAAGTTTTGTTAAAATACATTTAAGAGCTCAGAGTCCGCACACCGATGCTCAAAAGGGAGGACGCAGTTGGACAGCCCCTCGAACGTCTATTATTTTGTGTGAAATAATGCTTCCAGACAAGGTTATTAACGGGTAATACATTGCCAGTCTAAATGCCAGATCTGTGCTATTTCTTTTGATTATTCAAGCACTGACTTCAAAAAGACAATTCCTTGCTTTGCCGTCATATGTTTGAGCCTGCAAGCCTCTGGCCACCTTCAGTTATTTACGAATAACAAAAACGTAATGGGCATCTGTTGGAGGCGGCGGCAGCAACGGCACCGCGTATTGAATCTTTGCAAATTTGCAGCCGGAGGCAGCAAAGAGCGTCGCCGTTTTATCAAAGTGCAAGGATCGACCTTGACGGGAGAGCTGCCTTTCTTCGGTGGAATACGTCCTGTCAACGTGTCAGTTCCTGCCTGCTGAGGATTGGTTATCTGCTGCCTGGTCCATGTTCAACTCATCTGTAAAAGACAACACGCTTCACCGGGATTTCCTATTGGCGGTGGCGTCGGAAACAGCACCACGGATTGAATCTTCGCAAATTCGCAGGTTGATTTCGAGCCCCTTAAAAACTAGCATTGTGTTGCCGTTGCTTTTGCCGTCGCTGCTGCCAAGCATTCTCCTGTCAGTATTTTGCTATTAGTATACTTCTGTTTTTTTTTGCTTTGTTTGTTCTTCTTTGACTACTGCTCTTATCTTAGCTACGACGAAAGATGTGGCCTAGCACTTAAGTGAATTTAAAGAGGATATCAAACAAGACCTGGAGGGATACAGGAGTCTTTTGAAAGGAACCTTAGGACAGTTACGTCAAGTACGTGTTGGTTTAAAAGAAATAACAGGAATAAACGAGAGCATAAACTTTATAAATATGAACTTTGAGAGGTTCAGAGTGGCATTGACAGCACTCATGACCGAGAACTGTGCCCTAAAAAAACACCAAAATGAAAGCAGATATCGTTGCTCTCACCATGGCATTAAAAGGAACTGAAAGCAGGTTTGTCAACTGCGAGTAGCAAGAACATTGAGCTAAAAGAAATCTCAAATGGCGGAACCGAAACTGCTGAACGGTTGATAGGTACACTCGGTGATGTGATCGGCGAACCGATAACCAAAAAAGATATCGAAGCATGTCACTGGGTACCGACTGGAGAAAGCGACACAAGCAACATCATTGCACGTTTCATGCACCGGAATAGGCGAAGAACAGTGTCCTTGAAAAGGCAAAGAAAAAAAACGAATTTTGTGTCGCGAATTTGGTCTTTCAGTGGATGCTCCAGTATTTGTGAACAAACATTTGTGTCCGTATATGAAAAAAAGAAAAAGAACTGGCGGTTGGACAGCGAAGCGGTGGTATCACCTACAACGATTGCCCACTGCACTATTGAACCTTTTTATGGCAAAAGCCACCAGGGGGTTCTCCAGTCTTTGACGTTTCAGAGAACTTCCGGGTTATAAAAAGAATAAACGACAAGTTGCCATAGCAATGACGCCACCTTAACAACGCTGCTTGAAATGTAGATGAAACATTTAACCACCAATTCCCCAGATGAACGCCAAAAGAAAGAGGAGTGCGAGATCTGTTAAAATGTTTCGAGTGTTATTGTACACTAACTTGCCTCCTCCAAAATGTAATATTGTACAGCCGAAGGCCCTCCAACTCTCCGACTCTCCACATCTCCAAATTTGTTGTCCGTGTAGCATTTATGATTTTTAGCACTGGTGACATAAGCAAGCTCAACAGACTGGCAAAGACGGTGCGACCGGAAGTCGCTTGGGAGTCAAGCAGCAGTTCATGTTGAAAAACAGCAAACGGCTCTATACCAAATGATTGACGAAATAAAAGGAAATGCACTGTATTAAAACCTTTTAAATATGAAAGACTTCGTACTCTACCGTTGCCGCTGCAGCTTACGAAACCGCCATTTTTACCGCCAAAAGACTGCGGGGAGCGCTACGTGCTTGTCATCTGTCACGTGGTTTGGACACCTGTTTTGTGGTTTTATTATTGAAGCAAATGTCAAAACCACACGATAAGAGTTAGGCGCTCGCGAACGGTCATAAGGCACGCGCGCTTTGGGTTTCTGTCGACTATTTTCTCTGTCGACTACTGTTCTGACGACGGACACGAAAAACCCGACCAACGAGCTATATACTGCTTCGCTGTAAAACGTGAGCATCTGTGCGGCTTGTGTGAATCCGAAACGGCAAGGTACTGGCGATAAACTTGGTTTACACTCCTGTTATTTCAATATTACATGAGGATGACTTGAAGCAAAGTTGTTGAACAGTGCTGTCTTTTTTATGTGTACGCCTTGTTATGGCAAAAGTCCTTGGTATTGTAACGCTTAATCAGTTCACCATTTCTTGAGTGAGGGTCGTGGACCTACGATAAGTTTTTTTTCATCTAAACGTGCAATCTGCTAGGAATAAATGATATAGCCTTACGCTACTCTTTGATTCTTTTCAATTTTTATTTAATATTAATATGCTAACCGAAATAGGATATACTAATGACTGATTTTCTGGACTTCCTGGGTATAATACTTTATATTTAAATCGAGATTACGGGTGGTGGTGTCTGGTTACAAAGTAATCTTTCCGACCTCGTAGTTTTTAGGACTACAGCATCATGACTCGCAACTGCGAGATGCTCTGCATTAGAAGAAAAGTCTGTATTTACACGGTTTTCTAGCCTCCACCAGTTGGAAATGTTTCAGTATTTTAGCGTTTTCGAATAACTTTTTCTTTTGCAAATGAGGAAAGATGCAAGCTTTTTTACAGCGAAGCTGTATATGACTCACAGGTCGGATTTGTGGAATTGTTTTGTGTCGCCGTCTTCACGAAAAAGAACCTTCAGCGATTGAAGCGAAAAGTGGATATCACGCATGCAACATACAGCACAGTCTTCGTTTCAATACAGAACAAGCACAACACATGCATCTGAACTACATAAATGATGATAAGGCGCTCCTGATAACAATGCGAAGCACGTGGCGCTCACCGCATACGTTTCTCGGTAAAGATTACTGTTGCGCAAGTTTCCGCGGCGACGACAGCTTGCGACGTGGGGAGTGACGTCACTATAGCTCTTCACATATAAAGTGTTTTGATACAGTGCCTTTACTTTTCTTCCGTCAATCTATAGACCTTTTTGATGTTTAGAAACATGAACTGCCTCCTGCGTCCCAAGCGACTTCCAGTCGCTCCGTTATTTGCAAGCCTATCGAGCTTGCTTATGTCAGCAGTGCTAGAAAGCTTAAATGTTACACGAACATCAAAGTGGGAGATTTAACGAGGGTCTTAGGCCTAAACATTTAACGTCTTGGAGCTGGCACGTTGATTTATAAGAATGTTAAACAATTTTTAACAGGTTCGTGCTCCTTCGTTATTTTGACGTTCATCTGGAAAACTGGTGGTTACTCGTTTCCTTGACCTTTCAAGCAGCGGTGTTAGGTGGACTTTGTTCATTTTTTTATCAACCGGAAGCTCTCTAGGACGTCCAAGACTGGAGCACCGCCTGGTGCCGTTTGCCATAAAAGAGTCTGTAGTGCAGTTGGCAATTGTTGCACGTTATACCACAGCTTCGCTGGCCAACCACCTTCACAGCGTGGAATGGAGCCTCGGCGCTTTTGGTGAAGACTTGAATATAAACATACTCAAAGAATCGCGTGTCAGAGACGACTTTCTAATTCTACTTACGTGTAATAATTTTTGTAATTTTATTAATTCTCCTACTCGTGTTACACCGTGACCGTCAAGGTTGCTTGATGTGTTTGTGACAAATCAAAACTTAAGTTGTACCAGTGCTGGTCTTCTAGGAATACGGTTTGAGCGAACACACTGCCCATGTTTATGTTGATAAAATATAAAGGGCCGGGTAATTGAGTTTGGGAATTAAAACAAGAAAGAGACTCCTAGTACACGCATCATAACTTTCACCA
>JAZHYW010026622.1:0-92412 GCA_037355805.1 Ixodes ricinus
CACGAATGACAGACAGCACGAAGGAGTACGAGTTTGCTACTACAACTGGCAAATGAGCAGTACGAGCTACTGAGGCTCAACGTGTTGAAGGCAAGTCATATTACGTTTGTGAGATGACAACGTGTTGAATCTCCTGAACACTGAACCAACTTAATAAGCGTGCCGTGTTGGCGCGTCACTGTTTTGGCTGTGCTCCCGCCGCTGCTTTGTCCGCTGCCGCCGGCACGCCGTGAAAAACAAGTGGGTAGAGAAATAAATACTCATAGTACTAGATATTAAATACGCCTGCATCCAGCAAATTACGTGGCAACTAGCGCTCTCTACTCAGTGTTTCGTACATTTCGTACTGCCCCAAAAATACTGGTATTAAAGTATAGGTTAAACTATTAGTTGCGTCATGTCATACCATAATATATAATTCCTTTCAATAATGAGCCTTAAAATTACGGACCCGCGGTTCCTCTAGTGTATCCTCTACCATACCGAAGTTTTCCGCTGCTCGATAAATGCGCAGACTTCCAACTGAAATAGAAGGTAACTCGCGCCCTCCAACGGCTGGTGGTCGAAAAGCACCCGCAGGTTGGAACCTGGAACCGGAAGAAAGCTCGTCGATCAGAATAGGTACACGAGTGATGCAAAGATAACTCCGCGTTTATTTAGAGCGTAAAGCAAAGAGACCAAGAATCTGCGAAGCACATCGTCCGTCTACACCTAATTTAAGGCAATACGAAAGTTTGGACCATAAATCACGAAGTGAGCTTGACGGCGTCTTTTCGGACGAGTAACCTCTTGGCGGCCGTCCGTTCTGCTTTCGCCCTCAGCGTGAACCTCGTCTCTGGAATGTTCTCCGGAGGAGGCTTGCAGGCTTCGCGAATCATGGTCCTCAACTTGTCCACGCAGTCGGCGACGTTCACGAGTTTCTTTTTCGTCTTGTCCGAAGACACGACCAACTTGCCGTCGGCGTCGATGTAGACCTTGGCCAGTTTCTTCAGCCTGTCCCTTCCCGGCTGAGGTATCCAGTCGGCAGAATCCAGATGCACCCGAAGTTCCACCCTAGAAAGGATTATCGGGGTTGTTCTCACGCACGTCCACACGGTTCATGGGTATGTAGCCGCTGAAGACTTCGTTGGTGCTCTGCGGGGCATCGACGGGCTTGACGTGATTTAGGTCGCTGTCCGGGTAGATTTTGTCCAAGCTCACTGCGCTCTTGTAACTTCGGACGGAGAATGAGGGTGTATTTGCGACGAAATTCGGAGAAAACGCCGCCGCTCTCGCTGCACGGCACACAAACCACATGCGCGCCGCCATTTTTGCAATCGGTAAATGGAGGGCGCGTCAGCGCGTACCGGCTGGAGCCGCTGGAGCACTACCAACTGCACCCTTAAAAAGATAGATGGTAGCTTGCTCCACCTAGCGACTATGTAAAGAACCTGATTAGAGCTGAGTTTTTAAAGGTGGCGCCTTGTACAATTTTTAATTCCTTATACATTTAAACACCTCTTATTTGCTAAAAAGAATACTACTGCTCAGTACCCTGCGTTTATTAAATAATCTGACTTTTCATTTTAATCTCCTTTCGTCTTCTTTTGTTTGTTTCCTGACATCCTTTTACACTATTGAAAGGTTTTTTAACACACCAAGAGCTTTTTCAACTCATGAAGAGCGGTTTCGTCAGGTTTCACCTCAAGCACTATCGCCCCTGGCGCACTAGAATAACAAAAAACATTCTTTCGCCTTAAAAAAAAAAAAGGATTTTAAAGGACCTTTTTATACGTTTTTCACGAAAAACCCTTTTAGAGAGTGCTCAACATAACTTTTAGACTGCAAACTATGAACGAATCGAAAAGAACCCTAAGAGTTAGGTCCGTTCACACTCTTGCAACCGAGTTCGACCGAGAGAGACCAAACCGGTTTTAAGCCTCTTGCGATCTCTTAGGACCAGCTCCGCTGCAGCCGAGCTGGTCCTAAGAGATCGCAAGAGGCTTAAAAACCGGTTTGGTCTCTTTCGGTCGAACTCGGTCGCAAGAGTGTGAACGGAGCCTTTATTTTACGACCAGATATTTTTTTTTTTATAGTACTTTAAATTTTATCCCCACCTAATAAGGTGTCTTATCGTTTTAAAGAACGCACTACAGCATAAAAACGCTCTTGTGATTTCTGAAAAACCTACACCCCATTCAAAAAGTTCAAACGAGGCTGTTGAAAAGTAATTAACTCTGAGCAACAGTGTGTCTAAAAATGCTTAAATTGACTTTCATTTGGGATTTCCTACGGTGCAAGCTCTTCAACCTGTTTTTCCTAACTCGGCAACTACTTTTTTTTTTTTTAATACGGTTACGATTATATTGCGAAATTTAGATCCGTAATTCTCTGCCCCGAGAAATAATAATAATAAAAAAAAAGAATATGGATGCAGAAGAAGTACCATTTTGCCTGTTTTGTTTACTGTCTCTCTTACCTCACTGCGCCTATCCACCTTTCGTAACTTTTGTCTATCCGTGTGTTTGTATTATTATTTTACATGCAGACGCAAATGATAAAAAAAAAATACACGGTCTTCTTTTTTTACTTTTTGCTATTTAACGTTGGCACAGTTGCCCCTCGTCCCATCGTACAGTATCAATTATACCAAATCACGTTCCACCCAATTTCAGCCTCTGCCACAAACTTTCTAAATCTGTTGTTTTTTTCTTCGCTGTTTTTCCCGTAGTTTGGGACATTCACATGCGTGAAACACTAACTAGATGGCACAAGTTTCCACCCGATTCAATAGGCCAATTTCATCTATCCGGCCATTGCCATGATCACTAATTCAGTCAATTAATAAATTTGCCACTAAACAGGAGTTACACTGGAGTCATGCTCGATTTTTTAACAGGTGGCAGAACTGTCCCCTTCTAATTTTGTTTTATTAAAAAATTGTAATCAGCCACTGCAACGAAAAGAAATCTATGACGGAGTTTTAATACCTGGCACTTTTGTTTTTTACAATTGTTATCCAGAAAAAAATACAAATCCCCGCTTCAAATCCGATGGTCTCTCGGGTTATTATTATAATATCGCGTCGATTTAATGAGCACTCTTTCCGTGAGAACTGCACTGAAAATTACAATTCGCCGATGTGCGACCAGTGTCGTCTGCAACAACAAAGTGATCGATTTACGTCAAATAGTACGTTCGTCCGACTTAGCCAAAATAAAATAAAATGCTTGTTCAATGTAGCAGTCTTTTTCTGTCTCACCAGAAGCCCATCCGTCTGAGAGTCTAGTGATTTACCGCTAAACTTTCACGGAGAGACTTCAAACAGAACTTCTGTCAAAGAAGAAAAACGATGATCTCACGAGAGTCTCTAACTTTTCCTGTACAAGCTTCCTCATTGCCTTTTTCTGATTTTTTCCGCGTGTAACGGTTGCCATGCAGAGAAAACGAGTCAAAAAAAGAACGGACAAAAAACATCCTAGTAATAAGAAATTGAGAACTAAACAGCTTTCGGGAGTCAAGCTCACCCATCATCTATCACAGTCTGCACCGCCAAAAGCGAGACCTATACCTAGAACGCCAACACAGGCGCGATGACGCAAGCGAATCTCGGATGACGTCACACATATGGGAAAGCAGAACTCGCCTCGCTCTCCTATCCGAGTTTCCACACTCGCCCGCCACGTGCACCCCTATTTTCTCTAGCTATTACGATTTCCCGCCGAGAACGAGATTACGCGAGAGCGGAATGCGGCAGCCATGACGATCTGAATGAGAGGCGGAGGGGGAGGAGGGGACCAAAAATATCGATCCCCAAACTCCCTCTTTTGCTTGTCATTAGTTCACCCTTTTTCGGGAGCGAGACGGCGGCGGCGGGGGATCCACAGCTGTGTTGCCCGACTCACGCGCGCGCGCGCGCACGCACACACACACAAAGAAACGGAGAATTGACCTCTCTGCGCATGCGCGCGCGCGCGCTCTCGGGACAAGCGAGAGACATCGGCCGCTTGGATGCGTCGGACGCCCGTGTCGTGGTTCATCCCCGTTCTGGCCGACCGTCGCGGCCTTGACTCAAGTCGACTTGGCCGAGAGCAGAAAGCGTGTTGGAACCAACCCGACAACTGAAAGCGACTCCGGCGACTCCCCGTGCGGTGCTTCTCGGGGTATCCGAAGGAGACGTGCGCTTAGCGTCACCGACTGTTTTTTTCCGCGGCGGGGATCCTCCATGGACGAGGACGGCACTTTCTTTCGCGGCAACCCAGAACAGGCGACCTTGGCCCCCTTTTCTGCTTTGGACTCGTGTTTGAACTCGTGCTTGTTTGTGTGTGGGGGTTGGTTCGTGAACCCCTATGCATCGTTACGCTGGCGTCGGCTTCGTCTGTGCCCGCGTGAACGAAAACCGAGCCGCGCGTGAGCGCGTCGAAATACCTGGCCTGTATCGGTTCGCAATCAGGGTTCGGTAAGTGGTCAGCGAATGAAGGCTACCGGTTCTCCCACCGACTGCAGCGTTGCACACATCCACTGATGCCTGCTTCTCTCTGTGAACGTGATATCTTTTGAGGGTCTTTTTTTCTTCCCATCCGTTGTTGCAAGCCAAGTCTTATCTATCTGCGAAGTGCTCCAGTTTGATAGAACTCCGACGTCGACAGCAAAACCGCGCAAGAAGTAGAGGCGCACTAAGCGAAGCGCTCGCTGAACACTGTTTTGCCCTGGTTGTGATTGGTTCGGCGGATGTTCAGTGATGTGAAATCGTCGCTCCAATGGAAATGGTATCCTTGTGAAAGAAGTGTTTTTATTTTGTCTTGTAGGCTGTCAGATTTTCTTTCGCTGAGTGAACGTTTCGCGTGTAATCTGCTCAAAGTTCTCAAGTGCCATCGGTCTCACTTCCTTGGTTGACTCTTTAACTGTGCGGTCGAAGATAAAACGAGCCTCACAACCTTGTGGTCTTGCAAAGAAGGAACGTTTTACAAGCACCCAGCCTGTGAATTGAACTTGATGGATTCCGTCATCTTGGCTATATAACGTCACACTTTCCTCCTATAGCAGCGGCTGTCGAGTCATTCGAGAAGGGGAAGTTAAATCTACTCCGCTAACCTAAACCGTTGCATTTGCATTCGTTTTTTATAATTGTTCACCTTCCATTTCCGTCGTCGGGCGAGACGAGAACTGTGCATAGAATGTGTTGCTTGAGTGAAGAACAGACGAGGCTGAGTTCTAATACTTTTTCCAAGCATTGTTCGATTCTTTTCTTCTCGCACACATTCCAATGTGTCAGTTTCACTGGTCCCCTTGGGAATCACGTGACCGATCTTCAGCGCCACCTGGTGGCGAGCACCGGGACCATCGCGACGCAGCAGACGACACGTCTCCCAGAGTGACAGCTTGAGAGACACCGAACACTTCTTAGCAGAAAGCAAGGTTATCACTGAACAACCGGCAAACTGACGTCATCAGGAAGAACCCCGACCAGCTTCCCGCGCAAAATCATGGCGGAGGTGAGCTTCACCAAGCGGGCAGCGGCCGAACTGAGCCGTTGCTTCAACGGTCTCGCTGTCCGCGCCAAGGCCGGAGCGTCCATCCACGCGACGCCCAGTCCTCCGGTGCCTCAAGAACCACGTCGTCGCGGACGTCCTGCCGCCGTCCGCGAGTTCTGGGCGGCCCTCACTAGGCCCCGAACCGCGGCCGATCTCTTCAGAGATCCCGACTATCTGGCACGTCTCTTCGGCTACTTCAAGGGCCGCGAGAAGCTAAGCCTAGCATCCGTCTGTCGGTCCTGGAGGGATGCCATCTACGACCCACGTCACTGGAGGGACATGCTGCCCGTGCTTCGATGCCGGGAGCTGAGGAAGGACCCCGTCGAGTCGAGGCGAAGGCTCTACGAGTCGCTGGAGAGGAGAGGCATGGACGCCGTCTGCTCTCCTAGGAGCCAACGACGAAGACGTCTTGGACGTCGTGGCACAGTGTCCTACCGCGTTCCTGAGAGCCCGCGTCCGTCTCATAGGACTGCGGTGCAGCAGTGTTTCGGACAAGGCCCTCGAAGCACTCATGGCAGCAGCCCCAAGAGTCACCAATCTGGAGCTCTTTGGCTGCAACGAGGTGACCGACGCTGGACTTTGGGCCTCGCTGACGCCGGCAGTGACGTGTCTTACCTTAGCGGACTGCATCAACGTTGCCGACGACACGCTCGCAGCCGTCGCCCCAGCTGCTTCCCGCGCTCAGGGAGCTGAATCTTCAGGCGTACCACGTCACCGACGCTTCGTTGGCCTACCTGGGGCCACGTCAGGGAGGGACGCTATTGGTCCTCCGGTTGAGGTCCTGCTGGGAGCTGACCAATCAGGGCCTGCTGAACGTGGTGCAAGCTCTGCCGCATCTTGTGGAACTCTCGCTGTCCGGATGCACCAAGATAAGCGACGACGGAGTGGAACTGCTGGCCGAAAACCTTCGGCAGCTTCGGAGTCCTGGACCTGTCCTGGTGCCCCAGGGTGACAGACGCCAGCCTGGAGTTCATCGCCTGTGATATGACGCAACTGGAGCAGCTCACGTTAGATCGGTGAGGAGAGTTTCCTTATTTGGATATATACCCTGCTTCATACACATCCGACCGAAAAAGAGAAAAAAAAAAGCAGAATCATGGCGCATTCCTTTTTGTGGAATCGTTACGTCGGCTGCTGTCGGACTTGGAATGACACAGAGTATAGCAACTACAGACTATTCCAATATATGTCCTCTGCACTCTGCCATTTTTGTCCTCTGGCCAGTGGGAACGCGCCCTCAGTGTGCGCTGTAGTTCTCTCTTCTGTAGACTACCAGACGTAGAGCATGCGTCCACGGCCCAATGACTTAGAATATTTCGCCTGGATGGTAAACGCTGGAAAGGTGGATGGCATACGCGTAGCGCTGGTCGCTTGGGAGAACAAAAACCGCAAAACGATCGGCAGTTTTTTTATTTTTGCGATATCAACTTTTGTGTTGCAGGGACGGTGGTTGTAAAACGTATACCGCTGAAATTGTAAACAGCGAAAACTTATAATGCACGAACGAGTCGTAGATCTACTTGACGTATTCTTAGACGCGGAGAACACAGTTATGCTGAGGCATTAATTACATGGTGGTTCCATCGGACGGTACTTTAGAAAATGAAATTTCGGTACCCGGTAAACTGTCAGGGCCTTTGACCATACTCACAAATTATTTAAAAAAATGCTATAACGGCTTTTTGAGGACGAATGGGCGACCACTACCTACATTCTATTACTTTTGTCGGGGGGGGGGGGGGGGTGCACGTTTTTTAAATTTTATACCCAAATTAAAGCGTCTACAATAAACAAACTAAATCATATGTGTCCAACTACACCAAGTCCCCACGATCTAGTAAGGAAAAAAAAAAAAAAAGAACGCAAGAGAAAGCACTTCTTAAAGCTCAAGTTGTTTGACCCATATTCTGACCCACTTTTAAAGAGGCGGATTAAAGACAGGTCCGAGGTGCTCTAATTCCTAATCCACCTGGGATTAGCGGCTCATGTTCGAGTTCCTAATGTCGCGACCTACTTTGATGTGCCCCAAAGTCTCGTCTAAAACACGTTTTATCGAGTTTCTGTTTTCCTTTCAACTCTTATGAGCGCGTGCGATTTTTTTCTCTATCTCTCTTTCCTTCTATTTCTTTCTCTTTTTTTAAGCTGACGTTATCTCCGTTTTTCAGGATCGGGCCGGGAAAAGGTTTTTTGTGGAAAACGTTCGTCGGCTTTGTACTAGTCGCTCGCCGGCCGCCAACCGTGGAATATGGGGGAAAGTGTCTCCTGTAAAGGGTACTCTGCCGCACGAAGCTACGCTATTGTGGGAAAGACACTCCGATTCTCGAAGGGGTACCCTTTTTTACTGCCTTCCGGTATTGCTTCTCTCAGGTTACATTAACGGAGTAACTTGTTTTAGCCAGAGCACATAGCTCTCCTGCTATGTGCAAGGTGCTCACGCTTACGTCTTTTAGCGTTTAATAGTAGTAATAAAAATGCGTTCTAACGCGCTCGACGACTGCACAGTTTTCTTCCAAGTAGATGTTATTAGAGACTTTTAGAATTGGGCCCCATAAAGGAGCTTGAGGTGTCGTGCTGCGCTGCATAGACGTTCTGAGCATGAGCTAGTGGGACGCGCCCAGCTCTTTGAGGAAACCAAAGAAAAGCGAACTATTAAAAAGAAAACAAAAACTTCTATTAACTTTGCCCAGGCCTTCGGATATGTGAGCTAGTAGTTAGTCGAACCCGTAACTCAATCCGCGTCTCAATGCACTAATGGCGCGCCATTTTGTGCCAGCCCTTAAAGTCCTTTCCGGTTTCACTGATCGCGATGGTGCTAGGGCAAGGTGTCAGTATAGCCGAAACTCGCACAATAAGCGGTGCGTCAATGTTATAATACCAGCGCTTTTCGTAAAATAAAGTAAAAAAAACAACTTCCCTGCAGTAAAATTAAAGAAAAACTTCGGCGGTGAATTCTTTTTATGCTTACAGTGCACTCAATCTCTCTCTCTCTCCCTCTCTAAAGCTCTTTGTATGGTTTTGCACAGCTCTCAGTCAGCGAAAAATGGAACGGCGCGTTTTATGTTGGGTCCGTGGAAGATAGATTTTTATTTAATATAAGAATGCCTCGCGTCGTGGCTTTCTTGACTGGGGTATTGTTATTTTAACGGCCATATCACTAAATTCGTTTACGTGTCTGCGCTATACTATGAAAAATGGCGCCGGTTCTGCGTACTCTACCTCGTATATATAAAAGACTAGTCTTCATTTTTTTATGCCTTATATTAAGTCCTGCGTATTGCGCCGCGGAATCTACGAGACAGTAACGACTTTTCGTAGATAGTTTCCGCTGCCCCTACGCTTTCCGCGGTGAAGACGCCGCTTAGTGCGCATGCGCGTCTCTAGCCTCGTCCGCAGAGTCCCGGGTCTCGTAGCCTGTGACGGAGAGTGTTGCCGGACCGCGGAAACGATCTACGAAAAGCCCCTAGTATTAACTACATGGCAGCTATAAAAAATGCGGGGTGATTTTTCTTACGTTCTGAAATTACTTATGAAAAACGTAAGAGTTATATTAATGCCGTCTCCGCGGGCGAGTTATACGGCCAGGGAGACATAATGTAGGGGAGCTCTAATCGTCACGATGAGTCGAATAATTAACTAAAATTTGTTAATCAGCTTTTTAAGTTGCGATAATAAACACGCGCTTCCAATTAGAAATTTGCTAACCGTCATCGAAAACCACTGTCAGTAATTTTTAGGAAGACTTTGAGCGCGTAGGAAGAGTAGTGGTGCGCTGAAGGCCGGCGGCGAGAAAACGCGGATGATGAGAGACGGAAAACCTACGCGGACCGCAAGTTCGTCTGCTTCCTGCACGGAGGATTGGGATGTTGTCCAAACGCCGAGCTCTTATTGGCTCATTGAAAAAAAAATATATATAGTGAGTAGACCTCGAGGCATTCAGCATTGAGGGTGTACCCACTACTCTTTCAATCAGAGCCAGATCAGAGCTCGGCTTAGTTCTGACGTCACTGGCACGCCTCCGCAAGAAGCAGACGACTTGCTCTCCGTATAGCCTGCTGTCTCCTGATGCACGAATGGTAACTTTAGCGCTCCACCGTGCTCCAAGTCTTTCTAAAATTGATTGATTTCGTTGTTTTCGATGACGCTCAGCAAGTTTCTAATTGAAACCATAGGTTTATTTTCACTAATAGAAAAGCTAATTAACATGTTCTATTCAATTAGCCGACTCATTGTAACGATTAGCCGCCTATGTTATGTCCCCCCGGCCGTATAACTCGCCTCCGCAAACCACATTAGTGTAACTTTCACGGACATTTTTAAATAAATCTGTAAAGCCTAAAAAAAAAACACCCTGTATATGCAAGTTGCATTATGTGTTATACAGAAATACGCTATGCGCGACTATTAATAATCTACTAATATTAGGGAACATAGTCTGCTATACGTGTCATCATTGTAGTTGACTGATCTGCGTACGGCGCGCTTCGCTTGTATCTCCGACTTGCGCCTAACAACACCAACAATTGCTGCGGTAACGTTTTGTCTCTATGCAGGGAGACATCATCAGTGCAGCCAGGAACACCCGACTATACTTCGTTTCAGCTTGGGTCCAGACTCAGCCGATGCTACAAGCGCGAGCTCCGGGCTTTCCAGCATCCCTGCCAAGCACGCGCGCTCGTGCAATGCAAGCACTGTTCAGGGCCACACGCTCGCGCTCGTAGCATCGGCTGCGTCTGGACCCAAGCTGAAACGAAGATATCTACCAGCAACCAAAGGCTCGCTTCTTCCTTCTCTTCATCTGTAGCGCTGGTTCTGCGATCCTCTTCGTCTATGGGATAGGGGAGACATCATCATCATCGAGAGACATCGTTGGCTCTCGTTTCAGCTTTTTCGTCCGTCGTAGATGTGAAGGTAAATGAAACGTTATTTCAGGATGTCGGTGTAGACGTCGGGAGGGGGCCGCGGTTAGTATTACAGGCGGATGGGTCACTGCAGAATACACCATGATTCCAGAAATCTTCTGGGGCCCCACCGTTCTTCACGTACCAGGGTCACAGCGTTCGCGAAGTCAAAAGTGTGACCAGTCGTCCAACAATGGTCCACCAGTTCCGTTTTTGATCTTGTGGCATGTGTTGCCTTCTCCACGTCCCTTCTGTGCTCTTTGAGGCGGGTACTCCGTTTGCGGCCGGTTTCTCCGATGTAACACTTGTCACAGTCCTGACAGTTCACTTTATATACAACACCACTTTGCGATTCAGGAGGGGTGGGATCCTTTGGCTTCGAAATGAGGTCGTCGAGCACAGCCATATGGTTTGCCAACGAGAGCCAACGATGTCTCTCGATGATGATGATGCTCCCCTATCCCATGGACGAAGAGGTCGGCAGAACCAGCGTACAGATGAAGAGAGAAGGAAGAAGCGAGCCTTTGGATTGCTCGGTAGCTAGTCAGGTGTTCCCGGCTGCACTGATGATGCCTCCCGCATGGAGACGAACGTCTACCTATAAATTGTTGGTGTTGTTACGCAAGTCGGAGGTATTTGTTTTTAATCATGATTCCCGGCTTTTGGAACATTTTGCATTCGCTCGTATCACTTCCCAGTACCTGCGACTCTGTCGTAATTCTGGTTCAGTCTGTAGACCAGTGTTCTTTAAGCTTATTTATATTCTCTCAGGCCAAATGAGTTAACGAGTATCTCGTGTGGTGTTGACTATACTCCGTGTCTTTAGTTGTGTGCAGTGCAGGCGAAGGCAACGCCACGCGAAGAGGGAGAGTTGTGACGATTAAAAGCGCTAGAAAGACGAAGGCCAGTAAAGAAGACATGCACACACACCAAGAGTGCTTTCTTCATTTACTGGTCCTCGTCTTTTTAGTGGTTTTAATCGACACAATGTATCACAACTAGATCAAGTAGTCACCATCATGAAGAGAGAAGGGGCGAGCACTAGGAAAGGAGGGCAATGGAGGCCGAGGGGACAAAGAAATCACTATACTTCGTTTCACCTTATGTACGAGCGAAGGCAGAAGCTGGAAGCGCGAGCACAAAGGCTCCGTGCGTTCAGGCTTTGGCTTGAGCGCAAGCTGGGTAAAAACGCAAAAAGCGCTGGTCTCGCGCTTCTACCTTTGGCTTCGCTCGCAGATAAAGTGAAACGAAGTATAGGAACGTTAGAGATGAGAGGAGGTTTCTCTCCTCCTCCCAGCCTTTCTGTTGGTTGCCCTTTCTTCCCTCATCTGGCGTTGCCTTCGCCTGTACTGCATGCAACTAGTGACCCGGAGCATAGACAATACACGAATGCGGTGGAAACACTGGGACGACATTTACCAATATAATGTCGGTATCAACTAAAGCCAGTGGTTCATTATTAAGTTCTATTTTCCGGGATTGTTTTTTTTTTTTCTCTAATTCGGGGTGTTTTCTCGGGGTTTATTTTTCCCACATGTTCGGTGTTTCTAAGTGTCAACGTTTGGCATCAAACAAAACTATACGGGCATTTCTTTTTTCAGTAAAGCCTTAGTTGTTTTTTTTATTATTAATATTTAAGCACATTTCCAATTTGGAGTTTTCTCCAAATTAAAAACTTCCTGCAAATTCAATTAAACAAGCCTCTTTTTTTTTTTTTTGCTTTGTGAAGGGAACGTATTAGCCGAGAACACTCTATTTATTAGAGTCTTTAATTTGGAACCACGCATGGCATTGCTAAATGACGCCGCGGCTTCTTGCTGCAGTCGTAATTCAGGATGTTGCTCATTAGCGAACGTCTAATGATGCACTCGGGCAGTAATTTAGCCGGATAAAATATATAGATAAGATTAAGGAACGCTGGGTCCACGAACTAATTGAGCACACAATGCACGCACAACACACACTCTAAAAAAAAAAGGAGAAGAGAATTGCTTTTTTAAGCCTCGGTTGAGTATTCTCAACCATAATGAGCACCTGTATTCGTTCCACCATCTTTCAGGTTTTTATTTTTAACCACAATTCCAGGTTTGCCAAATTACCCACTTTTCGCAATATTTTTTTTAAATTTAGTTTTTGTATTTTTACAATTCTTTGAATCTACGAACTGAATCTGGCTCCGCCCAAACTCAACCCACCCTTCTTCCCGTAACCACGACAACGTAACATTAAATTCTTTTTTCTGGCGTTTTTGATATTTTTTTTCGCTCGCTCAGTTTCGTTTGAGCGGGCGGCGGATTCAAGTGTCTCGGTTTTCGCGAAAGTCTCACCTGGATTTAAGTCGTTCAAATAATACGAGGACGGACGCCGTGCCAAAAATAACGGTCTCTCGTGGCGCGAACGAATCGGGTCGTCTGCTTTCCTCGGTCGTTGCGAAAGCAGCGGTCGTCTGCTCTTCAGTTTTGAGGATATTGTGTGAAATGGGATTTCAACAACGCCCCTAATTGTTTCCCGCCATGCCGAGCTGAGGCAACCACTTTCCAACTTCGATAAACCGTGTGTCCCCCCCCCCCCCCCCCACACACACAAAAACGCGTTTTTTTTCGTTATATTTTTTTTTTGCCAGTGTAAATAAACTCCGTGATAATGTGACAATGTGCTAGCGGTTGCGATAGAACGTAAAAAGTTTGAGAACTTGACGTCACGCGAAAACTAAGACGTTTGAAATATACCACATTCTAATTTGAGTGCATTTGAAGTACAGCTCATAATTGTAAGTACACAAAAAATAGACCGAAAATACACACCTCTTTTTTTTACTTAGTTCTAAAATATATTTCTGAAAATTGTTTTAAAATGCCATTATTTAAACTACATTTGAAGTTCTTTTCATGCGTTCTGAAATATGTAAATACTAAATTAGTAGGCACAAAATACCTTTCAATTATATTTCTTAAAATATTAGTTTATTTCATGCAAAATGTACTCCAACCCTAAAAAAAAGGCAGCAATCAAAAATATGTGCAGAATGCTCTTATAATACCTAGAAATCGTAAATACTGTTGTGTTACACCCTAAGTACCTTTTGACTGCAATAATTTGGTAGTTTGACTTAAACTACCAAAGTATTGAAAAGCTCGCCTATCAGAAATTCACTTCAAACAGATGTGGAGTACATTGAACTGCCTGAATACAACATTTGATTAGTTT
Source organism: Ixodes ricinus (assembly GCA_037355805.1). Taxonomy (NCBI): domain Eukaryota; kingdom Metazoa; phylum Arthropoda; class Arachnida; order Ixodida; family Ixodidae; genus Ixodes; species Ixodes ricinus. Next base: position 13,619 of record JAZHYW010026622.1, read on the forward strand.
GTCAATTGAGTTGTGCAGCATCGCACTGATGAATCAGAGAAGTTTATGTTATTATTTCCTTTTTTTATCAAGAACACACCTGATGAGTTTCTTGCACACCAATCACAAACGGGGTTCGGGAACTACAACCACAACACTTGCTGATGCTGGAAAGCTTCAGCAAGAGCTGTGAGCGGATATGTTTGGCGTGGAATTGTGTTAGCGCAATGTTAGTTCACTGAATGTGTATACTCGCCATTGTATGTGATGTGAGTAGACTTTAATATAGTGACGTTAATGGCCATATTAAATAGTGCAACTAGTAAAGAAAAGCAAAATTACTATTTTAAAGTAAAGAAACTAGCTTAATTGACTCGCTTCATTCTGAGTGGTGCTATGCAGAGAAGCAATACCATTTTTTCTAGAAGCCGTTTTTGTGGATATTGTTTTAGCGACTGCGCCAAATTACTATTAGTTGTACCAATGCTTTTTAGTAAGAGATATCGTCCACGAACTTCAAAACACTGTTTCCCATTTGACCGACTCCCTAGGAGAAGATAGAATACTTAGAACCTTAATAAGTGCAGAACTGGTCACCGGCCAAATGATTACCTTGAATATGTAGGCTATATAAGGCTCTAGAGCAGTCAACGGGACTGTGATTCCGGTGTTCAGTGCGTCATGGTGTTTGTGTTTGTGTTCGTTTCTGATGTGTGGTTGTGGGACGTATTTAGTAGAGCCTTCAAATACCACAGAAATACGTTTACTAACAAAATCTAAAAAAATAAAAAAATTGCGTAACCGCTTTTTAGGACACAAATGACATCTTGAGGGGGAAGGAATTATATTTTTGGTACATCTAGAATCTTTTCTCATTAATATTCATGATATATTTTGAATACATTATGTGCGTATTTCGAATGCGGCCAAAATAATACAGAATGAATACAAAATAAATATTCATATTCAATACATTTCAAATTCGTTTCAAGTACGGCCTCTTTTTGCTGGATCAAAAGATATAAGAAAAGACCCAATTTTCCTACCAGCTAACGTGCACCTAAGCCTAGTATCGATCGTGTGAAAAAAATGACATTGTGAATGCCTTTGATATTTGTTGCAGTAAAAAAAAAAAAAAACAGCAAGAAAGAAAACAATATTTTCCTTCTTGCTGCCAAGTATTTTTCGATTGTATAAATGTCACTCACATGCGTCCGCAATGTCAGTTCCTGTTTTGAGCGGTATTAAACGTAAACAAACATAGGCTCATAAAAAAAAAAAGGTATTTCTTGGTTATAATTGGTTCAGGTATCGTCATGTTCTCAAACTTTCGGAGTTCTATCCCGACCGCTAGCGTCAGTTTCAGCTTCCTGAAAATGCGTAGATTTACGCGGGCCTAAAAACACTTTCTGCTAAGATATCAATCACTCTTACGTTAATCTTCCTAGGAGGGGAGACCCGCAGATCATCATTCTTAAGCTAACTCACACGCCTCCGTGAATCTCCATAAATTCATTTGCCATCTTAATGGGCCTATGCAACGATATTAGGCAGGAAAGTTCCTCTCACTTGACACCAGCTTACTGGCACCAGTGGGATCCAAGACTACCACTCGACCGCAACGCCACTGACCATGGAAGCGTCTTCGTCGCGGTGGAATTCCCAGGATAAAAGCGGACCTTTTCTCTCAGTCTCTCCTTCGCACAACTTGATGACGGAGCTTTGGGGACAATGCCAACAATGCGATCCCCTGAACCCGGGAATGCGTCATCAAGCTTTGCGATATTCCCGCTGTGACGTTATTGATAATGCTGATCATACAGTCGGTCGGGAGAGACTCTGCATAGGCATTCGATTCTGACGCGTGACAATCAATGCCCCGACGCTCATTCTGGTAGTGGCTCGTGCTCAATCGCTGCAGCGCGCCCTGTGCTGTGCTACCCAACGCGTGGCTGTGCGTTCGGTTCAGACACTCGGTGCAGCTTGAGTGCGTTTGACTGCGTTGCGTCGAGAACCGAAAGCGAGTCACCGGTACATCTGTGCTTCGTATGAAGCGTGGAATCCAATTCAAGGAATCATCCTGGCACGCGATATAAGCAGCAGGGATGTCCTGGTTTCTCGCTGCCGCAACGCGGTCAAACGCAGTCAAACGCAACTGTCTGAACCAGGCTTTAGAAACATTGGCGGCGCATAATCGGCTCCAGGTCACGTGGCCACTTTTCTGGCTGCGAGTTGAGTTGGCGGAGTGTTCATTTTGCGCGCAGCTTTAGCGCCCATTTCCGTGTTTCTGGCGGCGTCTTGCCGTTGGTGTAGCCTACCCTCGCCAAATTTAAGCGGGAAATTCGAGCTGGTGTTGAGGTCACGTGACGTCAATTTTCTCAGCAGGGAAATCCGGACTTGTTTATGGGTTACGTGACAAGAAGTCATGTGACGTCGATTTCCCCGCTAAATTTAGCGGGGAAATTGACGTCACGTGACCTGAACACCGATTCAGTTTCCCCGCCAAATTTAGCGGAGAAAATGACGTGGTCACGTGACTTCGTGTCACGTCACCCATGAACAAATTCAGCGGGACGAGGAGAGGAGGAAGGAAGGAGTGAGGGGAGGGTGCGGAAGAGGAGGGGGCATACCCTCCTCCTCCCCAAGAGCTGCGCTCTGGTTTCGCATTACAGAGATTCGTAATCTTCTTTCATTTCTTCTTCAGATGTTTTCTCGCGACTGCCACTGCATAGAGAAAAAAAAAAAAGCAACGTCTCGTTTTATAGCTTATAAATATCGAGGAATAATTCTAAGCTGTATTTATTGAAAGTAGAAAAATTGTTGCATCGCCCCTTTAACCCACATAAACAAAAAACAAAAAAAAACACTGCTGTTGTTGCTGATTTAAGATTACCGAAATAGTTATAATGACAGGATATGCACTTCGATTGTAGGGAGTGTGCGGAGTTAAAAACTCCTTGCGGATTGTCCTTTCCACCGCCTCTTCACCCTTCACATTGAAGACGCTGCTACTGCGCGCCGCCGTCCTGCGCATGCGTAGGCCACTCTCTTCGACCCTTGCTTCCTGCCGTCGCCATTTTCGGGGAAATCGTCCAGCACCAGCAACATTGCCAGCACCTACCTTTGCGCGTATTGCGCCTTCTTTTACTATTATGTTTTAGCATCGGTATAGTAGGGAGCATAGAAGGCAATTTAAAAACCCGATTTAACACCACGATGCCAGTCTGTTCTAACGGATGGAGGGAGGAACGTTGGGCTACCCTTCATTTGCAACTCGCAGTCAACCTTCCCTCATAAGGTGCTCGTTACTCGAAAAATGTCCATTCGAGCGCGCCAAAGCGTCACCGCGTGTTGATCTGATCATTGCATACCCGTCGCCTCGTTCACAGATGTATGCACATAACGGACATCGGCCTCGGCTACCTGTCGACCATCCCAACCTGGCGGTCCTTTACCTGCGCTGGTGTTCCCAGATCAGGGACTTTGGCCTCCAGCACCTGTGCAGCATGAAGAACCTCAGAATTCTGTCGCAGGTGAGTGGACAGAACGCTGTGACAGAGCTCGTCCGAATGAGATGGATGGTGCATACGGCTGAACACTATAAATCGGGGGGCAGGCTCTCTCGCCACCTGTCAGTGCTTTTACGGTAATCTGCGGTGTACGCCATCGCGATGTTGTGCACGTTCTTTCTCGCACTTTAACTGCAACACTTCGGTTTTGTATAGATTAGTTGTTGCTTTTTTTCGGCTAAGTACACTCTTTTTAGACTTAGCTGCATATCAGTAATCGCACCGTTTAACGAGCGTTTTGAAAGCCTCGATCGTTTCTTCTGAGAATGTGTAGTAATCTGCGGACATTAACAAGGTATTCGCCCCTTTTTGTTTGGCAACAAACTCAGTGGCGCCATCTATTCGGCAGCCACGCGGCACTTCCAGTTCACGTACATTCCTCCTTTTTCAATTATCATTCTTTTATCATAAACGTGAATTAATTCTGAGAGGACGCGTGTCAAAAAATTAATTTTACGCAAAAAAAATTTTTTTATGAGCACATTGATTTTGCGAGACGCGATTTAGTTGGGAATCACCCCTTTCCACTTGTTTTCTCTCCCGGCATTTCGGGTGCGTGGAGGAGAGTGTGGATCGGCTTGGCCATCACGTTGAGGTGGAGAGAGTGTATGACCGTCTCGTTGAGGTGGAAGAGTGTATGACCATTCCGTGACGTCATGGACGTTACGGCATAATTCAGACGACGCAACTAAAATAAACATAGTAACCCTGGAGCGAGAAAACAAAAAAGGGACGGACAGACACGAAACTCTGAGAAGTTTCGTGCCTGTCCGTCCCTTCTTCGTCCCCTCGCTCCAGGGTTACTATGTCTATCCTTAGCCAGGTCGCCTGCCTACCTGCTTTAACTGAAATAAATCTCGCAAAATCGATATTGATAAAAAAAAAAAATTCGCGTAAAATCCATTTTTTGACAAGGCTGTTTTAAAAATTTTTTTTTCTTTTCAGTGGATTTTTAAAAAGAAACAATTACGAAACTAACAGAAATAATTCATTAGCCCAAAATGTAGAGTAACTTAGAGCGCATCGCGGAGCGCGGGTTCGTCTGCTTCTTTGCGCTGGGGCTGTGATGACGTCAGAGCGACGCCGAGCTCCGATTGATGGCCTGATCGGAACGATAAGGGGGCGCAGACCTGAGAGCAGCTAGCATTGAGGTCTACCCACTATTCTTTTAATCAGAGCCAATCAGAGCTCGGCGTTCTGACGTCATCACAGCCCCTGCACAAGAAGCGGACGAACTCAGCGCTTCGCGTACTTATATTTCTTAGCTCCCGTCGCAATCGAAAGAAACTTCCATCATACAAATACTGGAGCCGTCTTCGCGTGTGCGAGAATCAAATTTGGCTTGACAAACACAAACTTTTTCTTCTTCTCTCTCATTTCAAGCTAATATAATTTGATTTCACCATCTCGTAACGTTTTTTTTTTTTTTTTTGTTGGTGCAATCTGAAACTGTGTTCGGGAACTGCGGGCTGTCGGCACCCCTTCAAGGGACAGCCAGTGACAGCAAGAAACTGATTATGCGCGTTTGGATCGAGGGTGATGGTGACTGGTTGCCACGGTGACGAACAGCGGCAAATTGTTTATATATATATATTTGCTGATATCAAGTTTAACACCAACGAGCACGAGAACAGCAAACGCAGTCTAGAAAAACCGGGTTGATCTCGCTATGAGAATAAATGTCCGAAAACTGGGTCTGCGTACTAGGCGACTTTTTTGACAGAAAAATATGCCTCAATCAAAAAATAAAAATAAAACAAAATAGCTATTTTCGGACTGTCAAGTGAACACTTCTATTGGGTAGCAGTGTAACTCGGCGTGTCCTACGCTTTTTTTATTTCTCTGCGCATTATCCTTTCTTCTTGGCTCGAAAAACTTTGGAAACGTTATAAACGAGCCTTTCTCATAGGTATTACGCACATTTCGACCTTCGAGATGCCGCAAAACCGTCGCTCTTGTGAAATGCAGTTCCATCGATCACCGCATAGATGGCGCCATCTATGCGGTGACCGTGGAACTGCATTTCACAAGAGCGACGGTTTTGCGGCATTTCCGAGGTCGAATGTGCGTAATCCCTATGAGAAAGGCTCTGCTTTTATAACGTTTCCAAAAAGTTTTTCGAGCCAAGAAAGAAAGGATAATGCGCGAGAGCAGTAAAAAAATATGCCGGACACGCCGAGTTTACACTGCTGACCCAATAGATGGCGCCAGCGCGTCCCAGGTTTAAGAGGTCACAAGGCACCCAGGTTCAACAGATCGCAAGAGTGTGAACGGGCCTTCGACCTAGCGGACGGAACGCTATAAGCACGCAGACGGGATCAGCGGGGAAGCCCTCAGAGGTGGCACTGAAGTGCACACGACTGCCGAGAGATGGCGGTAATACTGAATAAGGTCATATTGCGCCGCATCTAGGTTAACTGCATTTAATAGATCACAATGAGCTGTTTCCTATTTGTCAGCACCCTGGCGGCCAATGCGTTGCGCACATCCCATAGGTTCTATGTTTTAACTGGAGGTCCATAAGTATCCAGGTCCTAATATGGTACCTAATTCGACAATGATGCACGGGGCGTATACACTGCAACGTCGATAGACGGAGCTCACTGCAGTCGTGGTTTAAGGACACGCGTATGAGTATGTGCGCTCTTATTCCGAAAGCACATTCATAAGACTGGTGCGGCTCTACCTTTTTAGAGCGCAGCTCTTAAGGCCCGTTCGCACTCTACGACCTCTTAAATCTTGGTTCCTTACAACCCTTAAACCAGAGGACACAGTGGTGTCATCTATCGGGTTGCAGTGTAAACTTGACAATCCGGCATATTATCTATTTCTCCCGCGCATTATCCTTTCTTCTTGTCTCGAAAAACTTTGGAAACGTTATAAACGAGCCTTTCTCATAGGTATTACGCACATTCGACCTCGAAAATGCCGCAAGAAACCGTCGCTCTTGTGAAATGCAGTTCCACGATCACCGCATAGATGGCGCCAGAAATGAAATTTTAAGAAGTTTTAACAGATCTGGTCGCTCTCGGTTGGGTGGTGCCTCTCTATCAGATCTGACATTGCAACAGCGCATGTGGTTAAACTCATTGCACTGTTTGTTTGCTTTTAGTAGGCAGAGCCTCTGCAGCAGATTAAATTTTTTGCAACAGCCATGCGGGTGCAGAATTTCCAGCAGATGATGTTGATGCAGACTCTCCAGCATATATCCCAGGTCATGACAGACTTTGGTGCAAACTTTTAATATGCCGCTGTCTCTCTTTGCCCGCTGTTCTCAGGCTGTCCCCAGCTAACCTCCCGGGGACTTCCTCGGCACTGGCACAAGTGAGGCAACTCCAGGAGCTTCGGAGCTCACCAACTGCCCAGGAGCGACACCGGAACTCCCTCGATTACCTCCAAGGAGCGACTCTGCCACTGTCTGATTGTGGAGTGAGGGGAAGGGGGTGACTCACCCCTCCCACTACGTCACGTGAGCACATGGTGAAGAGCACCCCCCACCCCCGGTTGTGTTTATCGGACGAGTAGGTTCGCCAACAGAAGCGATCTTCTCCCACGTCTGTCTTTTCGTCTCCTCCCTGTCTGTGACCAAAACAAACTCCCCGTGACATTGTGACGACGTGCCTAAATTAGCAGATGTGACATGCAACGTTATAAGAAATGCTCGAAGTGTGTATGGCAAAAAAAATATTGTTGATAAAATCGAAGCTGAAATGGCAAGTATAAAAATGGTGTCCTCTAAGGTAGTGATAACTGTGCATTGCCTTCTGACATTTCTTGCCCTCAGCAACGCTTGGTGAATTATCTGCATGACAAGTCCCTGAATTCAATGTGAGGAATTGATTTAACACTGCAATGGTAAACACTTTTACAGCTATAAAAGTCACATAGAGTTAGCAGGTGGAAGCTAAGATGGCAGAAGAGATCAGAAAATTGATTATAACTATTGAATTGGGAGAACTAGGGGATGTCCGAAGAACCATGAAGGTCAGGTGTGTCAAGGCACTTCACCTTCGTTGGTGAAGCGATGCAGCATCACCATTTTAATAATAAGCAGTTTTATCAACAGTAGAAACAAAAGGCTTAGCTGCTCTAGAAAGCACAATGGCAGACCAGTCATAACCCTGAACACCTTACCTGTAGATAAAGTTTGATGCAACATTACTGTACTTTGATGATAAACCGTTCTGGCAACAGTACAAACCCATAAACTCATCTAGATAGCAAACTTTCAGACTAAGACATGGCCCAGAGGTTAAATAAAAGGATTAATATAAAACCTGTAAATTCGTAAGAACTGCCACAGACTGCACAGTAATTTACCTAAAATATTTGAAGATTTGTTATTTATTTTAAATATGCTAGATGATCTCTGTTCAACAACATGTGGAACCTGTACAAGCATGCTGCCTTTGCGTCTGGGTGAGCAAGAATTTTCAGTGGCATGAATTTTATTGGTTAAGTTCCGACACACTAGGTCGCAAAAATTATCAGCTTGCAAAACAATGATATGTGGTAATACACGTTGAAACGGCAAAGCATTAACCTTCGTAAGGTAAAACTATTAGGTCCCCAACAAAATTAAATCACCGTCACAGTAGCACGTGTCATGATGTATGTCACACAACTACGATCCCGGCCACTGATGCTTTGACATGCCCATCTAGGGAACTTTCCTGTTTGAGGGCGTAGTAGTTCGCCAGTGAGATTCGTGGCTTGCCTTTCATTTTTAAAAGTAAGTGTTCTACAAAGCTCTCGATCTGCTTTATGGGGTGCTGTGAATTGATTTTATTAATTCTTCCTTTCAGCCATTCCCCAGTTTGTGGATGCACTGCCAGGCCGAAACTGCCCGATAGTTCTGTGGCAATTTGTTTGCTTAAAGGTCTTCAACACGACCCAGATGCCTCCTTTCGCAACGTGTATCTTTGTGTCTTCAGAGTGGCAAACAGTGTAGTGTTGTGATTTTCTTAGAGTTCTGTCCCAGTGTATGAAACTCACCAGAGTTGGCTCAAAGTACAGATCAACAAAACATGCTGACCCCAGGACAGGTGTTCATACGAGGCCGCTGCAGGACCAAGCGTTGAATAAAGTATCCAACGGTCTGTTAAACTCCAAAAACCTTGACGACGAGACACAGGCATGGCGGAAGCAATGCCCAGCACACGCCAACAGCAGTGTATGCAACAACGGTAGGCCAGCGCATACCATCTAGCATCTAGGTTTTTCTTTTGCTGCGAGCCGCATCTGTCTATTACGCAAAGAACGGCGGCGTTGTTCCCGAAAGATGGTCTTAAAATATGTCATCAAGCACGCACCCTCAAAATAAAATACAAAGAAAAGCATTAAATTTAGATGTTCGTCAATTTAAAGACGGCGATACATTTCAAGCATCGCCTAGAAGACGTATGCGCGCGTGCTGTGTGTACGAAGGCTAGCCTTTACATATAAGAAATATAGTAATCTTCTGCTATCGATTTCCTTTTTTCTTCTCCGTCTCAGTGAACTGGTGAAACACTAATAAACAAGGCATTCTAGACCATTTGCCTGGCAAAATGACGAGCTCACTATTTTCAGTCTCTTTGAATTACATTTTTGTAGTTCCGAGAAAGAGTTTCATTAGAAGTCTACGCGGGTACTTCCAAACGCTGGCATGTATCACAGTCTTGACATCATTAATACAATCTTCACAGGTAAAGGCGATTAGAGGTGCTCAGAGGGTCGTCACAGTTTACTGTGGGCTATACTGAATGAAGTGAACTTCGCAGATTTGCTATATTAAATATGTAGCAAGGGCTAAAGTGAGCGTGGATGCTTGCCTGCTTCTTTTGCAGGGATTGTGGTGACATCGTATGATTGGCTCTGATTGAGTGATAGTGGGTAATTAAGAAGAGCTTGAGTACTACTCCCTATCCTTTAATCAGAGCTTCCAGCTGCCCTGATTGTCACCTAAGCCCCTTGCAAAGAAGCACAAATTTGTCTCGCATTAGACTAATATCAATGATTGGTGGTGGGGCCCGCCCTGTCCAACTGTTCATTGGCCTGCTTTCGGAACAACCATTAAAGGATGGTCACAGCACTACTATGCCACAGATGTAATGTAGTATCGTCATGGTTACGAAGCTGCATCAGATACATTGCGTGTCATGCATGTCGTGTCGCAGGAGGTGTCCGCGAAGTGTATTACCATGCTAACAAGGTCATAAAAATGTGACAAACAAATCTGATTACTACCGGATTGAGCTGTACAGTTCCGAGCATCGTGCGTCTGTCAACGCTGCAGCCTGACTGTTTCAGGCATGACGCTGTTGCGCTATCGCTGTTTGAGTGGCATTAATAAAGCAACGAGTTCGAATGAGGTCGATTACATTCATCAACGTGGTGTCGCTATTGTCCAGCGGACATCGCATCGCCAGCTCCAAAACAGCAATCTCACTCATGCACCGAGCGCGCCAGTTTGCCGTCGCGGAAATCAGCGGTTCAATTCGCGCAATGATGCCTTGCGGCTGTTGAGCGTCGTTAACGGTTTATGCCTATAAGACGGTAACGTTTGTGGCACTCAGGCAAGTGCACGAAACGCGTCATGGTCAAAACTTAGCTTAAGCGCTACGTTTACTTATGGCATACTTCACCAACCCGTGAACACCTGTGGAAACCTGTCGCAGTCACACCGTCATATTCTGTCCTACTACAAAGGGGATCTGAAGCAAACTGGAGAAACATTAAAGACGTTGTATTGCACCATAGAAGAGACACTTAGCGAATCATTGTATACACCTTTCAAAAAAATAAGCTAGCTGATGACAAGCTGAAAGCTCGTTAACGAAGGACAATAGCAGGGCTTTTCTCCGCCAAAGTAAGCACTATATCGCATTTACCTGCATCAAATAATTCTCCTGTACCAGCTGTTGGTCTACTCTAAATATTCACGGGTTTCAGTGCATGCGAGAATCTCTGACGACTAGCCGCTGCCCGCGAGCTGTTAACATCAGGTCTTCGACTCCAGGTTATAACAGAAGACAGGCAGTCCAGTAGTCGTTGTCGTCAATAACATCGAAAGAAACATGATAGCCTATTACTGACAGCCAGGTTTTTCTAAAGGTTTTGGGAGGATCATAGCGCAATATCCATAGTACATTACGGTTATCTAATGTATATCGGTATCGCATGGCAGTCGATTCAACCCATTGCGATGTCAAGACCGACACGGACGCGTCTAAATCGATGTAAAATCGCAAGAGAAAACGATGCGACAGCCAGCCCGAGGACAGCCCAACTGTATACACACGGCGAAACATACTTGTAATATTGTTCCGAGGTACTGATATTAGTTTCTTCTTGATGCCGCATACCGTTCAGGCCGTACTGCTATCGCCCAAGCCGAAAGTTATCGGCGAGATTCGCCCCCACCTTACCAAAAAGACTATAAGACGCATGGTGGCATTTTGTACCGCACTGCCACGAAAACATCTATCTCCTCTATCGCTGTCACATGAAGAGTTTCAGAGCCATGCCGCCAACTTGTCTTTGTGTAAACTGATGTGCACATCATCATTCAGCAAAACAAGCGCCAAGCGAAGATGTATTGACGAACAAACAAACAACCGGAATATCTTTCCATAGTCTCACGAGATACAGAGAGCAAAGATCTGCCACTTCCGATTGTCATGGCGGCATACTCATCGTATTGTTGCAAGCGGCTCTGCAGCGCAAACCTACTAGTTCACCCAACAAAGAAGTTACAAGACAACGGCTATGTTGCATACATGTAGACATGCAATTGAATGTCGATCATCATACATATTAATATTGGATTGCGGAGGCAAGAAAATTAAAGTGTGTATATTCACTATTTTCCGACAGCGTGACTTCTGCAGCGCGTTGTTCGCATGTGGAGTTTAGTCATAGTGAAGAGTGGTTCGGGGTGCCATGTTAGTGAATGCGGTAAATGCGCGAGATTATACTATGCATCATTCACATTTCAGAGGTATCTTCGGCCAACATGATTGACTCCGGGTTAATTTTCCAATCGGATCAATGTTATCTAGTTTCATCCATGGTTGAAGCTCTGCTCAGGCGAAATTGAACACGGGGCCAGGTGACCAAACAGGTATGTCCAGTTGGATCTGTTGACCCCGCCCTACTTCCAGTCCTTACAATCCAGCTGGAAGTGGACTGATTTTGCCTAGATTTGCCTGGGTTCCTCTTGCGTTTGTAAATGGAAAGGGAAGGAAATTACGCGCAAGAATTTCAAAGCGGTTGAATTTCACTTGCGGCAGTGATGCTCTGGTAGTAATATTATCATTAAATACGGCACTTTATTTATTCTCATATCCATTGTTGACAAGCCGCTGAAGAATTGTCAATTTATCCAGGCCTGACTACGCTGATGATATTCTGAGTTATCTCAATAATATCCTCGATTACTTCGCGAGTCAACAAATTACCTGATGCCAGCAGCCAATGACGAGAATGCTGTAGGTTCTCCTGCACCATGAAAATCGTCATTCTGTTTCCAGGTCACAGGGCCACTTCGAGAGTACTTCCAAGGCCCAAAAAAGATTGAAAGAAACAACGAAGAACAACTCACAGCATCGTTACAGCATCTTCGTAGAATTATCAGCACTGCAAGACGGCACAAAGACACCGCTTCTCGAGTATCGAGAATTACGCCGTTGTCACTTAAAGAAAGAGCTAGCGCACGGTCGCCCAAGGAGGTGATTAGTGATGAAAGTTGTAGCCAAACGCAGCGTCGTTGTTAGTAACGACAACTTAGAACCATGGTTACGGTTTGTTGAGCGCGACGTCGGTTTTGCGATGGTATCTCAGTTTGGTGTCTAATGCGGGTAACAACCGCACTGATGTTGTTACTACGGTATGCTAGACAAGTACGTATACCCTCTGTCGGTGTTTTACGTAGCGATTTGTCGCCGACAATAACGTTCTAACAAATTGAAATGTTATCTGACTGTGTTCCGTTTTCCTCAGTCAGCTTCGCAGTGCGAAATGTTCAGGAAGCATCTGGTGGCATTGTAGCCGAGATGCTGACGGTGAGCCAAGAATGTTTGCGTTATTGCCATTGCAAACGCTAAATCTAGCTTTAGTACGCGCCAAATTTGTTTACGTTATCTTAAAAGTTCTTACGTTGATTTCCAACTGGGCTGCGTTTTGTGTGCCATTACGTACCCAGAATTATCTGCTTTTAAAGGCAACAACATTAATGAGGCCCGAAATCTCCTTCTCATTGATTCCAGTTTTGTTCGTTAAAATCAATTGTCTTAGATGCATTCGATAGCATGCTATCACGCCTGAATGACTTAGTCCAGATTCTCATAAATTATCTACAACTTTCATTACTATCTGCTGCTTTATCTGTAGTTTTAACTCAGCAAGCTCAACAGACAGAATGATTAGTATAATTTACCATGGGTTTGCAGACTCTTCTAATTGGCGCTGTTTTAGGTATCAGGCTAGTCTTACAACGTGAAGTGCTGTATCTGCATAAATCCAAGCCATGTATTACAACCATCACCACTAGCATCGATTTAAATGTCATTACCCCCAGATAAAGATCGTCGAGAACATGGCTCATTAAATATTTTCAGTAGTATCTTCAGTAGCACGTTATCTAACTGTTTGCAGTCATCGGTCATGAGAGTTGGACCCGTTTCCGTTCTTCCTCCGACATCTCGCGAGAGGTAACACGGTTGCCTGTACACGACAAAAACTGATTCCATTTTCAGACGCCTACACATTCTATAGACGCAAAATAAGTAGATAATGCTTAGTGGTTACGCTTGTTTCATGTTTGCGATAGTTTCAGAGTGGCGCATTAGTACGCAGCGTCTGCTCATTGTTTGCTTTGTTAGCGATCATTCTTTGCGAATCTTTATGATGAGATGGGGTTGTTATCTGTGAGTCCCTGAAGACCAGATATGCGCGTAGATCAGTCAGCCTGCTATACGGCGGCGGTCATTATAACACGCTAAAAGCCGGTCTGCACACGAAGTGAAAACAAATATATTTTAGGTCCGCTGCGCCGGGCGAAGAAGGCCGTTTATGACGAACACCTAACGCCCATTACGCCTCCCGGCCTCCTTCCCTGCCCTACCTTCCGAGCCGCAACGACTATAGTACTTTGCAGCCGGTTCAATGGGTGTTGTGCTTCTAGTAAGAGATTTAAGGCACACGATTGTGTTGCTGTGACTAACCTTAGAATAACATACCTATTAGTCGGCGACATATCAACGGCGTTTCCTCACTCCTCTCATCTCAGTTTTATTTAACGCTGAGTTACCTGCTGCCCGCCTACTAAAGGAAAGAGTGCGAGGAGCCCACTCCGCCTGACCTGTCACCGACTATATCATCGTTGTATTGCCAATGATCCCAGCAAAACGCCAGCAAAATCCTCCTTCTCCAATGGGCTCATGGTCGCATCGGCTGAATGGTGTCTCTAACACCGAATCTAAATCGAGTCACTCAAATATCTTCGAACATCGACCATCGCAACCAAGTGCAATGAAATACGTGTCTTTCACCACCAAATGCTGGTAGCGACGCTAAATGGACAAATACTATGCTTTCAGGTGATGGGAGTGTTGCTCCAGTTGCACGTATCCCGTACCGGTGGCAGACTCGTCAGATCTGCTTCCGCCATATCCATGAACATGTCGCTTGTCGCCAATTCGCGATCTCCACTGTCACTCGGCAAACAGCAAGTGCCCATCAGTGACAGCCATGCGCACGACACGGCCTACTCTTCTTCGACATGGTTCCATTTATCTTCGCCCATTTAGGGAACGGTTAAGGCCCTGCAGACAGGTACTTCCACCCGTCGAATCCGTTGGCCCGTACAGAGCGTACCAAGGAGCAGCAAATATGTTGAAAAATTTGATTTGCAACCCCAATATAAATATCTCCGTCTCTTCGCCTCTTGTGAAAAATTCATGTTCAGCTCCATGCCCACAAAATGTTGTAGCCTTCAGCTTGGTGAGCATGTCTCGTCCGTTAGGGTATGACTAAGCTAATTGAAGTGACCTGTTGTAACATCACATGATGAATCAGTGCTCATTGACAGTTCATTGTACGAGAGCGAAATTTCAGCGCCGCCGTCGCTAATGTTCTATCGTTCAAATCACAAGGGAACGGCAAGACAACATTTCCTTAGCACTTATGCAACATTTAGCTTCTACTAATATAGACGAGAAAGTAGCAATGCGCCTAGAGACGAACAGGACTGAATGTCATCCTTTGAATGTCTGTTTCGCATACTATTGTCTTCATTAGCATGACATCGACATTTCGGTGACTGGTTTCCTTGTCGCAAGGCAAGAGCCGCGTCCGAAGACCCAAGGCATCGCTCATCGCAGTCTGCACATCCAAAGGCACGGGTCACGAGCCACTGGTTTGTCGGCGCAGCCGTGCTGCCCTGACTATTCCTAGTATGGTAGACCAGCACGGCATTTATGACCGCCACCAGCTATTGCATTCTAGACGAATCGCGGGTACTCTCCCCCCCTTGAGATTACATTGCCGACCGACGCTTCGCAAGTGAAGTCGCCGTCACGTTGGTAGTATATCATACAAAGACAATTGTCGAGGCATGCCTCCCTCCTCGCATTAAAATCTCATCACGCCGCCACTAAATGCGATGTTAGAAGTGAACAAATATTTCGTGTCGTTGAGAGTGCAGTCCTTATATCATTCTGTCGTAGGCACCTGGCCGCGAATACCGCTTATCGGCTGAGCGCGTTAATTGCGGATGCGCGCAGCAGCAACGCTTTCTTAATCTTTGCAGAAAGAGGTTCTCTGGCCGCCATTTTGTGATCGAGCGTCAAGCAGTAGGGGTTTGGCCTACCGGGTTGGGACCAGTTGCTGATCTCATTCGCATTGTATTCAGAGTGGCCTGCTTGAAAAGCTATAGCTATTTGCCTGCCAGATGTTCATCTTCTTCGTCTTCACTGAGAACCAGGGCCTGATCGGCCTTCGCGAGGCCCACGAAAGAGATGCACGTTGTAATCCGGGCATTCGATGCCTTCTAGATATCTGAGAGGGTCTTCGTGTGTGCCCGTTATCTGATTCGTGGAAAATAGTTGACAGGGTTGTAAATAGACATTCATTCATTTGCTGTAGAGTCTTCCAAGGTTCATCGCTTCAGTTCCTCACAACAGCGTGAAGTGACTCATCGCTATGCCGTGTTATTTCCAAATCTTCAAACTCGCCATCAAGTAAGTACGTACAGTATATATTGCTCAATTGATGTGACTCGTTGAATTTGATGTTATGGCGTGGTGAATACTAGTCTTCGCAAGCACAGTTACACTTAGACACGCAACGAGGGTGGTTAAGTCGCAAAGATAAACACAAAATAAAATGTCATCTGCTGCATCCTCTGTCGTACAAAGACTACCAAAATAGCTTTCATCTGTTTCAGTTTGCTCCCAAAAATAGCAGCCAATGTTTAAACCTCAAGAAATTTATTCGCCATAGAACACAAAAGAAAACGCGCTACCCCAGTGCCACCGCTACTCCGAACCGCACCTATGCAATGTCACTGCCCACTAACGAAATCCATATCTGTTTGTTCGTGCGTTCAACACTCGACGAGACTCAAAAACTAGGACTACCGCCAAAGGCTTCAGGAGACCGCCATCGAAATCCATACGTCCCAAGTCTAAACGCTATTAGGCAAACATGATCCATCTATCCATCCACGACGCCGTGGTTCATCAAACGTGAACAGCTGATGCTGCACAGCCACGCAACGAGGTCTTGGGGCCGCCCGCGAGCCCAGAATATCGACCACAAAGGCCAACGGCATGCCGAATAACACGCCAAGAAACCGACCCTACTTCAAGACGTTTCTAGCGCCCGCCTAGTAGTACTGTGCCTATCCGTACCATTGCATCAGCTTGAGCAGGTTTACGGATGTCCAAACTCCTCTAGCAGTGACACTCGAGCAGTGGCCGTCTGTGGACTGGAAAGGAAGATTACAATCTAGATGGGTGCTGTAGGTCGTCAAGGGTGAATAGGATGTCACAAAGACCCATTGAAGTAACGTCAATTCCGATGTCATTGTCATGTCAATGGAACGAAAACAGAATTGAAGCATTCACCAGAAATCATTACAGTCTACCGCCCATGAAGGTCGAAGACGAGGAATCGACCGGACAAGGCGGTCTCAGAACGAGTCCAAATCCGAAACCACCATACGCAAACGTGGACAATTTCAACAATAAATTGAGAAGAAACGGTGAACTGAAATTTGGATTTGGGTGATGCGAGTCTTCCTTGCATATGATGTTATAATTTACTGGTTGTAGAAGCACTGGCTGGACGCAGCCGCATTTGAAACAGAGGTCGAGATTGCAGCCAGGCGCGTGACGGGAGGATATCTAGCTTCTCCTTCGTTGCTCAAGGCGGCGAGGCGGAGAAGACGCGAAGTCGTTCCTCTGGAGGACATGACGTTTCCCACAATGCACCTGAAAATTACGGTCATCCGCTCGAGATATCACTGCACGAGTGATGCCTTGGGGTTTGTAGCATCCGTCAGATAAGTGTCGCGAGTTTCTGAATCCAGATTTATGTTCAGCATCCTTTCATCTTCGAGTTGCTTGCGTTTGTCAAGCGGTCGAAGGCGCCTTCTCGAGGTTCCGCCACTTACGGCAAATGGTCGCCGCGTACCTGTTGCGTGGACGGAGATAGAATCTTCGATTTGCCGGTAGTCGCCAGACAACCTGAATCACGACAAATTCGTGTTGCCACATCGTGAAATCAGCGCCGAGCGATCACCATTTCAGCCTGTTACACAGTCGTCGCCGAGCGTCAATTATCGCGGTTGGGGTTCAGCTGAAATGTGTATGCGGATAGACAATTATTTATTACAAACATTTTAAGAGTTATAGATATTTGTTGAAGCAGATATAGTTATGCTGATGCAGATGTTTCCTGATTTGCCTTCGCATGGTGCACAGCACGAAATCATGTGAGTGCCTGTTTGTTAGTTGCAAGTTGAAGAAACTCGAAAGAGTACTACTAGCGCTTTCATTAAAATAAAATTTTCAGACAGGGTTGCCAAAGGTTTATAAATGTTTTGTAATATGGCGTCTAGTTTATTTATTATATACAGGTTTGGGTATTTCAATAATAAATTGGCGTTGCTTCCATTGGCAAGAAAGGTTACAACGATAAGTAAAACTTATATTTTTAAAAACAATTTACTTAGTAATTGATGTTTAAGTTCAGCATGGGTTAATAGATATTGGTTACGTCATAAGATTGTCGGTTTCAGTTGAAGGTATGCCGTTCTTCGTCGCTTACCAGATTATTAGATCTACGCGCGGGAGGTTTTGCGTTGTTAAATATGCCCGCGCTCCAAGCATTGCAAGGTTCCGTCTCAGACCCTAACGCGCGCGATAAAGACTCCACACATTGTGATGTGAAAACGTTTTGGCCCGGCAATTTGGTAATCTAATCATTCAACAATGTTCAGTGCCTATCACATCTTAGGCCGATGCGCAAAATTGGCTGCAAAATTTACGCAAATCTAACGGTCTGATTTCTTTTTTATTTTTTTATCTAGTTAGGCCGTCAACATTAACTGAAAATCTTTACTCTTCCTTTTTTTTTTTGGTTCACTTTATTTTGTTTTGTTTTTTGCTTTTAGTATAAGTGTGATCCAAACTGATAAAAATTTTCAACAAAAGTCACTGCTTGGATTTTTTTTTCAGATGAAGCAAGTAAGCGTCCGGTCACCTGTACCCTGAACACCTGTAGATCGCTGCAAAGCTAATACTAAAAAGCAAAAACAAAACAAAACAAATGAGAGCAGAGAGATTAAAGACCGGTTAATGTTGACGGTACCTGTAGATAAAAAAAGCAGAAATCGAACCATTGAATTATCTAGTTTTAGACACGCAAATGACACGTAGACACATACATCTGAGCCTAAGATGTGATAGACTGAACGTGATTGTGTTAGGTACCAAATTGTGCCGGGCCAAAACAGCTTGATTTCGCATCACGATGGTAGGTCTTTTTATCGCGCGCGTTAGGGTCTGCAGAGCAGAACCTTGCAATGCTTGAAGCAGGTACAATTAACTAACGCAAAACCTCCCGCGCGTAGATCTAATAATCTGGTAAAGCGGTGAAAGGAACGGCATACCTTCAGACAGCTGGAAACCAAAACAGTCGCCCCACGGAAAAACTGGCCAAGCACCATGTTTTGCTGGTGTGACAACCTCGAGACAACCTGACCTAGTTGATTGTCAACTTCGTCATGCTTTGAAATTAACTTATGCTGAACTTAAGCATCAATTACTAAAGTAAAATTGTTTTTAAAAATATAAGTTTTACTTATCGTTGCCGTACCAACGCCCAGTAAAGATAACGCCAATTTTATTATTGAATACTTAAAATTGTGTTATTATCAATAAAGTAAACTGAGCGCCATATTTTAAAACATTTATAAATTATTTGGCAACCCATATGCACAGAAAAGTTTTTATTTTAATGAAAAGCGCTGGTAGTGCTCGTCATTTCGGGTTCTTCAACCGCAACTTGTAAACAAACATGGCGGCCTCCCATGATTTCGCGTGCTGCATTGCCATCTCAAGTGTGGTGGTGACCGTGACCGTCCAAGGAGGAAGCATGCCTTAATCTTAGCACATATAACTTGTATCTAAGCTTCAACAAATAATATAACTCTTAAAAATGTTTGTAATAAGCGAAATGTCCGACAACATCCGCATACCGCCATGGTTGTTTCGGCTGAACCCCAACGACGCGATAGTGGAACAGCTCAACCGACGACTGGCCAACAAGGTAATGGTTGATCGCTCAGCGCTGATTTCGCGATGTGGTAACACGAATTTGGTCGTGATTCAGGTTGTCATCAACGTGGGGCTTTGCATTGCCTTGTTCGACGTCACCAAAATCGAAGATTCCAAGATCCTTCCGGGTGATGGTTCCTTCCACACAACAGGTGCGCGGCGATCTTGAAGCCACATTTGCCGTAAAAATGGCGGAGCCTCGAAGAGGGCGCTGCTCTCACACAACTTGTAGAAGCCGCTTGACAAAGACAAACGCAAACAGCTCGAGGTGCTTTGAAGGGATGCTGAACATAAATCTGGATTCCGCAAAACTCGCGGCAAAAGCATGCAACGGGATGCTACAAAACCCCAAAACATCACTCGTACAGTGATATCTCGAGCGGATGACCGTATTTTTCAAAAAAAGGAGGTGCATTTGACAGAAAACGTTTACGTCATGTTTCTCCAAGAAGGAGAGGGAACGACCTCGCGTGCTTCTCCGCCTCCGCCACCTTGAGGGAGCGAAGCGAAGAAAGGAGAAAGCTAGGTATCTTTACGTCACGCGCCTCGTTGGCCTGGTTGAATCTCGACCTCTGTTTCCAAAAATGCGGCCGTCCATTTGAGATATCGCCTTACGAGTAGTGTTGTAGGGATTGTAGCGTCCCGCAACAATGCAGGAGGCCTACACCTCCCTGCATTGCTTTTTTTAAATCCAAATTTCGGTTCACCGTTTCTTTAACAATTTGTGGTTGGGGGTGATGTCCCACATTTTGCGGCAAGTGGATGAGTTTCGAGGATTTAGTTTCCGTTCTGGGCCACCTTGTTACTTTCCAGTCGAGTTCCGCTTACGTTCGTCTTTCGACCCTTCATGGACGAAGTCTTGGTGGGAAAGATTAGGAGCTGTAGCCAAGAAGGTGTTTACGGTGAGAGATGCTTCAATTCTGTTTTTGCGTTATCCACGTGTGACGTGAGCTGTGACGCCCAGGAATCGACGCACTTGCAGTGTCCATGGGTTTCTTTGGCGACATCCTGATACCACCCGGCGCCCTACAGCACCCATCTAGATTGTATCCTTTCATTTTTCAATCCCTGACAATGGCCACTGCTCCGAGTGTCACCTTTAGGAGTTTGGGCATCCGAGAACTCTTTCCCAACGGGGGAGGGGGACTCTATTATTCGGGGGAGAGTATGCAATGATTTTTTTTAGATGGGAGCAACCCGATTTACCTAAACGGGCACTAGAACGTCTTAGTAGGATCGGAGTTTCTTGGCCGTATTATTCCGCTCTCGTTGGACGGAAATAGGCCAACATCGACTGTCGCCTTTGACGGCGTCGGTCGCTCCGCGAACACGCAGCGGTCGAACCTCCGCCGTGGCTGTTGCACACGCCGTCCAGCTTGTTCACATTTGATGAACCCGGCCGTGCCGTCACAGGTGGATGGATAGATGGATGTTTACTTATGCGTTTAAGCACAGGACATATGTAGACCTTTTCAGTGGCAGTCTCTAAAGAAGCACTTTACAGCGGGCGTCCCTAGTTTTGAGAGTGTACGTCAGTGTTGCCTGACTGCGCTGGGCTGTGGATTTTCCTCGTTAGTGGGCTGTGGCAGCCTGCATAGGTGCAATTCCAGATGCTGGTAACTGCTAAATTGCCGCGTTTTTTTCTTTTGTGTTCTATGGCGATAAATTTCCTTGAGGTTTTTAAGAAAGCATTGTACTATTTTTGGGAACAAAAACAAACAAATGAAAGCTATTTTTGGTGAGTCTTTGCGCGACAGAACTAATGCAACTGGAATGTTTGTTTTATTTTATGTTTATCTTTTTACGGCACCATACACTCGTTCGGTGTCAGTCTGCAAAGGTCTTAACTGTTGAAAACATTTGACCCCACTTGATTGCCGAACTGCATGGGTATTCACCACTCGCAACATCAAATTCAACGAGTCACATCAATTGAACAATATATACTGTGCGTACACTCCACGGTGGCGCGTTATCCGGACAGGATTTGAGAAAGATCCCAAATAACACAGCATATGCAACATACACAGTGTCGACTGATAGTCACTTCACGACGATCGGACGGAATTTGGCTTGTTTTGTGGGCACGTTTTGGGAGAGCTGCTTTTTTGCATCGCACTGAAGCAAATGAATGAATGTGTCTATTCCGTTCCCATACCCCGACCCGACCCTATCGACTATTTTTCACGAAGATCAGGAAAATAGCCGGGAAGGCTTTTCGGAGATTATCTCAGCGGAAATAATCCTCAGAAGAACGTCGAATAGCCGGCGTTGCAGGCATGCTTGGCGTTCGCTTCTCTTCGTTCGTGCTTTCTGCGAAGGCCGATCAGGCTATGAGCCTCGGTATTCCCTGGTTCTCACAGTGAAAGATAACAGAAAAAGGTAAGCATCCTGAGCAGGCAAATGAAGTATAGCTTTCACGAAAAGCAGGCCACCTCTGAATACACAATGCAGGTGGGGAGTCGCGCTGACTGGGGTTCCACAGCCCGGGCAGGTGGTAGAAATTTCTGGCCGATAGGGGTCGCTCGAGTCACAAAATGGCGGCGGCCAGAGAACTCTTTCTGCAAAGGTCTATAGAAGGCGCGTTGCCTGCGCACACATCCGTAGTCGCGCCGCTCGTACATTAAACGCGGTATTCGCGGCAGACACTACGACAGAAGTGTCTGCGGACACTTCTCCAGCATTTTTGAAGCATGTTTGTTCCGCACATATTTGTGTGCCTAGCACATGCGTGCAGACGGTTTCTGTCTGGCCGACCGTGATGGGACTGTCATACGAGGAGGAGGCATGCCTCCGACAGTGCCTGAAGGCTGTCTTTTGTATGATATACTATAGCAGTGTGACCGCGGCCTAAAAGTGTGCTGCAGAAACGTCCGGTTGTCAGTATCTCCGAAATCTCAAGGGGGGAGGGGCAGGCCCCTGCACCCCTGGATTCTCACGTCTAGGAGTACCTTAGCATGGCTTGAAAACAGTCCAGCCGGTCATAGTGCCTGCATTTTTCGGTCGGGCCTGTGAGTTAACTACCATACTAGGAATGGGTCGAGGCAGCACATTATTCTCATTGCTGCGCCGACCAGGGATTAATTGTGGCTCGTGACCACGTGCCTTTTGGATGTTGCAGACACGATGAGAACGGTACGCAGGTCTTTCAGTTTGGTCACCCCCGGCGCGAGCTTTCTTGCCTTCGACAGAGCTTCGGCGTCTCGCGAGTGTGCGTGTGCGCCCAAAGCACAATGGAAGGCAATGAGCACATGCCGAAGCCCAGACATTCAAAAGAGATGACATTCTGGTCCTGTTTGCGACTCTAGGCACGTGTGTATGCCTGCTTCGGTCTATATTGAGCCAAGCTAGAAATGGAGCGCAAAGTGCCAGGGAAGTGTTGTCTTTTTTGCCCTTGTTTCCCACCCGACGGTTTGGCCGATAGAGTTATTAGCGGTAATGGTGACGACGGCTGGCGAAGACTCGCTTCTCGTTTTAATGGGCTTGTCAGTAACACTTGATTCATCACTCTGTGTGATCTATTTTTACAACAGGTCACTCGAATTAGCTTGAGGTCATACCTACGGACCGGGACAGCGCCAGGCTTTCCATAGCGGGAAGCACACAACATTTTTGTGGAGGCATGGGCTTTAGAGACATAATTTTCTAAAAGGCAACGAAAATTGAAACGGAGATGTTTATATTGGGGTTGCAAATCAAATTTTCAACACTGTTTGCCTTCCCTTGGTGCCATCTCAGCCTGCAGTTGCAACAGTTTTCGACAGATTGAACACCTGTCTAGTTGCAGGGCACCAACCATCCTAAATGCTCAGGCGAAAAATAAATAAGACCATGATGCGAAGAAAGGGCAGTAGGTCGTGTCATT
Organism: Ixodes ricinus; assembly: GCA_037355805.1. Lineage (NCBI taxonomy): Eukaryota > Metazoa > Arthropoda > Arachnida > Ixodida > Ixodidae > Ixodes > Ixodes ricinus. The sequence goes on from JAZHYW010026622.1 coordinate 36,856, forward strand.
TGCACATGGCACAATCTTGTTTCGATCTGCGGCCGCCTTGACCACTTCGAAGTGACGAAGCGGAACAGCTCTGGGTGTGGGAGTACGAGAGTGACGACAAGAAGCACGACATGTTCATGGACCTTGGCGAGCAGATACGGTGAGTCTGCCACCATTTTGTCACCGTCCGTTTCGCCCTCACAAACTACCTTGGAGTAACTTGAGAGCTATGCCAGGTGCACCCCTCCCCATCACCTGACGCAATTATTTGTCCATTTGCGTCGCACAACGTTTGGTGGTTCGAAGACACCGCTGTTTCATTGCACACTGGTTGCCGTCGTGGGCAACGAACAGATTCGGAAAAATATTTGAGTGACTCCGGTTTAGATTCGGTGTTAGGAGACCTCGGTGATGCCGCTTCGGTACGCCATGAGCCATTTGAACAGGAAAGGAGGATCACACTTGAAGCGTTTTGCTGGGATCAGTTGGCGAAAGCCGACTACAGCTTAGATAGACCTATAGTCGGTGACAGGTCAAGAACAGAGTGGAAGCTCCTCCCACCTCTTTCCACTTTAGTAGAGCCGAACGCTGGAGAGGAGGCGAACTCCTCTCCACCGCTGTCGCTCCGCTGAAGTGGAAAGGGGTGGGGAGGAGCTTCCACTTCGTGTATTGAACCTGTCACCGACTAATAGGTAATGTTATTCCTAAGGTTGGTCCACACACTTTCACTGCTTACAATCGTGTGCCTTAAAGTCTCTTACTAGAGAGCACACTGGCACCACCTATTGGGTGGCTGCAGAGCACTATAGTCCGTTGCAACTCAAGAAGGTAGGGCAAGGGAAAGGAAGGCCAGGGAGGAGGAAGCACATGGAACGTTAAAGAGAGGAGGTGGTTTCCTTCTTTCTTCTCCAGCGTTCCGTCTGCTTCCTCCTCCCCGGCCTTCTTTTCCCTCGCCCGGCCTTCTTGGGTTGCAACGGACCATAGCAGTTTCCGTATATTTGCTTTTTCGTTTTCACGCTTCATTGTTTCTGGGCTCGAAAAGCTTTTGGCGATGTTATAAATGACCACTTCTCGTAGACTAGCTGTGGAAACATTTGATCTCGCACATAGCGCAAAACCTTCCCTCTAGTGAAATGCAGTTCCAGGGGCATCTCATAGATGGCGCCAGCTTGCCATCTCGTCATAAGAGATCGCAAGAGCCCGGTCCTAAACAAAAGCAAATGTGTGAACGGGCCTTTAGACCTAAGTAACGCCACTCTTGGGCGGCTAGTCTTAGGCATAAGTAGCGTAACCTTTAAGCGTACATCTCTTATTTTAACGTCTGTAGAATGTGTAAGGGCGATACGGAGAAACTGGAATTGCAGTTTTCGCGTCGTGGCCGAGACCTTCGTCGACACCTCTCCGGTGGGTCCCGAGATGGCCGAGATGTCGGAGAACGAGAGCAAGGAGAAGCGGATTCCATACTCTCTCACGGTGAGCTTCGGTGACTCTCGCTGGTTGAATGCGTGCTTGCTGGCGTGCCTTTTAGCGTCTTTAATGAAGCCATGTTCTCTCGGCGGTCTTTTTATCTGGGGGTAGTGACGACAAAATCGATACTTGAAAGTGTGTCAGACAGTAGCCATGGAAACTCGGACATGCCATTACAGAAAGCACTTCACATTTAGAAGCCAAGACAATATATTTTGATACCTCGTAGCATAGCTAAGAAAGAAGTCTGCAAGCCATGTGGAAGAATTACATACTAATCATTCTGTCTCATTGAGGGAAAGCTTGCTGGTTCGCTTACAAGAATAAGCAGCAGATAGTAATGAAAGGGACGAAAACGGAATGAGACACCAAGTCTGAGATTTCGTCATTCAGGCGTGGCCTCAACTCCACAATGGTCTGTCGAATGCATCTAAAGACAATTGGTTGCTGGGACAAAAAAATAGGAAGTCAAGTAAGAAAGAGAATTTCGAGCCTCATTAATGTTGTTGCCTTTGCAAGCAGATAATTATTACGGCTGGAGTCTTGCATGTGGCATACCTAAAACACAGCACAATTAAATCCAGCAGTATACTCATTAGGAACTTTTAGAATAACGTAAGCAAATTTTAGCGCATGCTAAAGCTAAATTTAGCGTTTGTGTTGGCGCAAGCAGTAGCACTAGCACTAGCGCTAAACTTGGCATGCAAAAGTCCAAGCATCTCGCGCTTGCAATGCCACCAAGATAGCCACAATTTTTATTTCACACACGAAATGCTGTGACTTGAGAAAAAACAAGATTTTAGTCCAGAGTAACATTTCAGATTTGTTAGAATGCGACCCGAGCAGTCGACCGGTCGTGTCCGCTTGCATCGCCTCGGCAAGAGAGGTATCGCGTACTGACCTTCGCATACCGTACCTTCGCCGAGAAATGTATGTGCGTTGCAAGCATCAAGTTGCCGGTTTTGTTGCCCACCGTATTGGGTTTTCCAAACTGAGTGCAATGTCATCTCGTATTAAAAATCGCAAACACGAGGATGCCGCCGACGTCGCGCTCACGACGCCGCCAAAGCGGTCGCAGCCATGGTTCTGGGAGTTGTCATTCTTTAGCTGTGCTCGTCTTGGCTTTTACCAACTTTTCATCACTAATCCTCCTTGAATTGCGTGCGTACGCAAAGACTCTTTGCGTATGCACGCAATTTCCGAAAAATAGTTCACACAAGGCACGAAACATGGTTAGCGTTCGGTGCATGCGCAGTGGCAACGACGCTATTCTATGCATACACAAAGCTTTGGTGTGCGCTATTCTGAAACTCCCTATTGCCGTCTAGTCTTGCAATGCTGATAGTGCCTGAAGATCTTTGAAACATTCTTGTGAAGTTGTTCTTCGTTGTTTCTTTCAAAGTTCTATCTTTTGAAGACTTGAAAATTGCAAGAGCTGCTTCTCGAAGTGACTGCCCTGTGACTAGAGCTTAAGTAAACATTTTCATAAGTTGCAGGAAACCTACTACTTATTCTCGTCGATAACCACGCTTGCTGGCATCAAGGTGAAATTTGGTTGACTCGACGAAGTTAATCCGAGGATATTGTTGAATCTTTCCAGGGCTCTATCAGCGAATCAGGGCTGGGATTACTAAAGTGGTGGACGTGATTCTTCAGCGGCGGTGTCTCAGTGCCGGATTGTAAAAGGAAATAAATAAAAGTGCCATGTTATTGAGTAATAGTACTACCAAACATCACTTGCCTGTCTGTCGTGGGGTATTCAATACTTTGAAGTTCACGCATGAGGGTCTCCTTCCCTTTCCATTTTACAAACATAAAGAAAGGGAACCCAGGCAAAAATCAGTCCCCAGGCAAAAATCAGTCCACTTCCAGCTGGATTATGGAACTAGAATGAGGCAGTCCAGCTGGAATCCAGCTGGACTGCCTCATTTCCAGTTTCATAATCCAGCTGGAAGTGGACTGATTTTCGCCTGGAAAAGAGCTTCAACCTTGCTGAATATCTGGGAAGTTGGCCTGATGGATGAAAGCTTCGGCTGGCATTTCGATCCAGTTGGGGAAAATTAACCCAGGTCAATCTATATGTTTCAGCGTAGAAGTCTGCATACGAGTAAACACCAATACAGTGAGTAGATGCATAAAACATAAATATGCCTTTATTTACCACATTCACTAACTATGGCACGGGCTCACTGCCTCACTATGACTAAACTCCATGCGGAATATACACGCTACAGAAGTCACACTTGTCGGAAAAAAATGTGTGCGCACGTGAGATATACACACTTTTATTTTCTTGCCTCTGTCCATGTGTATGTATGTGTGTGTCCGGCATTCCATTTGCATGTCTGCATGTATGCAACACTTAACCGTTTATGCACATCTAAACTCTCTTTTGTCGCCGAACCAGTGCTTAGTAGGGTTGCACTTCACAAACCGCTTTACAAGCTGAAACTATACAATGTAGGGTATGCCACCAAGCACTGGTAGTCAGAATTTGAAGGTCACCTGTCAAGGTCAACGCATACTCAATACATCTCGTGAGACCTTGGAAAAGGCATATTCCAGTTGTTTGTTTGTTCGTCATATTACATGTTCACTGGGAGACATCTTACAGAGGTTAGCACTTTGTTTGCTATGAATTGAGTAATGGTACTTTATCCAGTTTTACACAAAGCAAAGTTGGCGAGAAAGAAAATAGCTCTGGCTGCTTGAACATCTCTTCCCTTGTGACAACGATAGAGAATAAAATGTTTTCGTGGCAGTGCGGCTAAAATAAAGTTCCTACATGTACGTCTTTACATATAGTCTTTTTAGATTATTTGCAGCAGAAACTTGAAACATCTCACCGAGCTCTTTTCAGCTTGGGCGACAAAGAACCGCAGCTTCTGGCACGGAAGACGTCGCGGCAAGAAGAAAAACTATGTCGAACCTCAAGGCAAGCTATTTACAAATATGTTTCACTCGTGTGTATACAGTTGGAGGAGGCTGGTCCTTGATCAGAGGCTGGTTTGTGCATCGTTTTCTGCGATTTCACGTCGGTTTTGGGCACGTCAAATTCGTGTCCAGTCGCCCGACATCGGTTGTCGTTTGAATCGACCTGCATGCAGCCTCGAAGGAAATATACATGCGTACCATGTCTTTCGTCGTCTTAGACACGCCCTTTACATGATCTCTAAAAATAGACGCCTGCTAGAAAAATAGCTGTCGAGCTATTTCTGTCGCTGTCGTGTTTCTTTCAATCTTAATGAACGCTGCTGGTTCACTCGTTTAAGCACTGTCTTCTGTTATGTACAAGAGGTCGGAGCCTACGATGTTAACGATACACGGTTTTTTAAGCGGCGCAGAGAGAGTCGTCGAATTACTCACATACACGCTGAAACCGCACGTGAGACCTGCTGTTTGATATACCGTAGGCTGCCTATATATGCTTTTTGTAATTTTAGGAAGGAGTATTTATGCAGGAAGTCGATCTCGTACGATATAGTTGTACTTGCACAGCGGAAGCGCCTGCTACAGTGTCACTAGATTAGCTTTGAAAGCTTTCTTTTTGTTATCCTAACTAGCTTGGCTTTTTTTAAGTGTATACAATGATGCATAGAAAGTGTCTCTTGTAAGTTTACAGCGCTTCTAGCACATCTCCAATGTTTTCTCCAGTTTGCTCAAGAGTCCACTGAAGAGTTGTTAGGACTAAGGAATGCCAGTAGGTTGTGACTGCCACGACAGGTTTCTAATTGTTGGGTTAATTGGTAACGTATACCACCAAAAGTCGCTTCATATATATTGTGCCCCTTAGGAATGACCTAGAAACGACCATAACATTTTAGACAGGTGCACTTGCCCTGGTGCCTCATTTCAGCAGTTACTCCACATCTGTAAAGCCGTCGTGCTGACATGTCACGCTCACTCAAGCCCGCCACAAAATCATTGCACAAGTGAGACCACAGTTTCACGGCCAACAAACACAACACTCCGGTGCATAATTGAATTGCTGTTTTGGAACGCGTCGGTGATTTCCGCCGGACAAGCTGCGACCGAACACCGTTACATTGAGCTCTTAATCGTTAGCCTACGTCGAAACTCGTTGCACTACATTGTGTGCCACTCCACCTAAACAGCACGAGAAGATAGCACAGCAACGTCGAAATGTACACAAACCGTTTAGAACAGTCAAACTGCAGCGTTGACAATTACATTGGAACCCAGTCTCGAAAGACACCTGTTGTTACAGCTCAATCCACGTCAAGTGTAATCAGATTTGTTTTGCAATCACATTTTTTATGTGACCCCTTGTTAGCATAGTAGTACACTTACGGGACACCTTCACACGACACGACATGCATGACACCGCAATGTTATCTGATGCAGCACTGTACAACCATGACCCCGGTACCGTGACATCTGTGGCACCAATTTTCCTAGTAGTGCTGACGATTCGATCCTGTAGCTAGTGGTTCCGTTCGAAAGCGAAAGGCCCAGTATGGTTGCCAAGTTCCTTGACTTGTCAGACAACAGTTTAGTTGGGACTGGTTTACCACCAATGTTGATGTGGGTCTAATGCGAAGGGCAAGTTTGTCTGCTTCTTTTGCAGGGGCTTAGGTGACGTCAGAACGCTGGGCTCTGATTAAAGGATAGGGGTAGTACTCAAAGCAAGCTGCCTTGAAGTCTACCCACTATCCTTCAATCAGAGCCAATCCGAGCTCGGCGTTCTGATGTCACCACAATCCCTGCAAAAGAAGCAGGCAAACTCCGCATACTTTTGTACTGCCGAATGTGCTACACTAGTTTAATATTTTGTAAAGTCTTACTTTTAGCGTACGAAGTTCACTTCATTTCAGTACTCCAGAAACACCCCACAGTAAACTGTGACATTTCTCTGGTACCTCTAGTCATAGCTTGCACGGAGATTTGTGTGTGATCCAGTCCAAGAAGATTGTGACGTGGAGCCACATGCCGCGGAAAGTTTGTAACGTCGTTTGAATCAGAGGTGCCCGCATTTGAGGCTTTCTATTGAAACTCTTTCTCGAGACTACAAAAAATGTGGCATTCAAAGAAGACTGAAAAATAGTGAGCTCTCGTCATTTTGCCAGGCAAAGATGGTCTGGAAGCCTTTCTTTCTAAATGTCTGCTTGGAAGATTGAGTTATGAGGTTTATTGCTAGTGTTTTCACCAGTTCTGAACGAGAGAGAGAAAAAAATCGGCAGAGACACTTATATTTCTTATATGTAGGAAGGCGAAAGCATTCGTACACACAGCACATACCTACAAGCAGCACGCCACGTCTTCCTATTGCACAGAGCACTCGGCGGTGACATCAGGCTTCCCCACTGCGCAGGCGTGGCTAACTCCGCCGTCCTCAGGCCGAAGCTTTCGTGACGAGGCATCTGCGTTGCTGTGCTTTTCTTTGTATTTTATTTTTGAGGCGCGTGCTTGATGACATATTTTTAAGACCATCTTTCGGGGACAACGCCGCCGTTTTTGCATGATAAGACAAGTAAGGCTTTCGCCTTAAAAGAAGAACCTAGATGCTAGACGGTGTATGCACTGGCCACTGTTGTTGCATACACTGCTGTTGGCGTGTGCTGGAAGCGATCACTTCCACCATGCCTGTGTCTCGCCGTCAAGGTTTTGGGTTTAACAGACCATTGGATACTTTATTCAACGCTTGGTCATGGCGGCCTCGTATGAATACCTGTTCTGGGGTCAGCATGTTTTGTTGTCTGTACTTTGAGCCATCTCTGGTGAGTTTTATACACTGGGACAGAACTCTAAGAAAATCACAACACTACACTGTTTAACACTTCTGAAGACACAAAGATACACGTTACGAAAGGAGAGGCATCTGGGTCGTGTTGAGACCTTTAAGTAAACAAATTGCCACAGAACATCGGAGCAGTTTCATTTTAACGTGCATCCACAAACTGGGGAATGACGAAGGAAGAATTAATAAAATCAATTCCTGCGCCCCGTAAAGCCGTTGAGAGCTTTGTAGAACACTTTTTAAAATGAAGGCAAGCACGTCTCACTGGCAACTTCGCCCCTCAAACAGGAAAGTTCCCTAGATGGGCATGTCAAAGCATCAGTGGCCGGGATCAGTAGTTGTGTGACATACATCATCATGACACGTGCTACTGTGACGGTGATTTAATTTTTGTTGGGGACCTAATAGTTTTACCTTACGAGGTTAATCTTTGCCGTTTCAACGGTATTACCACATATCATTGTTTTGTAAGCTGATAATTTTTTGCGACCTAGTGTGTCAGGAACTTAACCAATAAAATTCATACCACTGAAAATTCTTGCTCACCCAGACGTAAAGGCAGCATGCTTGTACAGGTTCCACATTTGTTTGAACAGAGATCATCTAGCATATTTAAAATAAATAACAAATCTTCAAATATTTTAGGTAAATTACTGTGCAGTCTGTGGCAGTTCTTAACGAATTTACAGGTTTTATATTAATCCTTTTATTTAACCTCTGGGCCATGTCTTAGTCGAAAGTTTGCTATCTAGATGAGTTTATAGGTTTGTACTGTTGCCAGAACTGTTTATCATCAAAGGCTACAGTAATGTTGCATCGCTTTATCTACAGGTAAGGTGTTCAGGGTTATGACTGAGTCGCCATTGTGCTTTCTAGAGCAGCTAAGCCTTTTTTGTTTCTACTGCTGATAAAACTGCTTATTATTAAAATGGTGATGCTGCATCAGCTACCAACGAAGGTGAAGTGCCTTGACACACCTGACCTTCATGAATTTTTTGGACATCCCTAGTTCTCCCAATTCCAATAGTTATAATCAATTTTCTGATCTCTTCTGCCATCTTGGTTCCACCTGCTAACTCTATGTGACTTTTATAGCTGTAAAAGTGTTTACCATTGCAGTGTTAAATCAATTCCTCACATTGAATTCAGGGACTTGTCATGCAGATAATTCACCAAGCGTTGCTGGGGAAGCAAGAAATGTCAGAAGGCAATGCACAGTTATCACTATACTTAGAGGGCACCATTTTTATACTTGCCATTTCAGCTTCTGATTTATCAACAATATTTTTTTTTGCCATACACACGTTCGAGCATCCCTCATAACATTGCATGTCACATCTGCTAATTTAGGCACGTCGTCACAATGTCACGGGAGTTTGTTTTGGTCACAGACAGGGAGGAGACGAAAAGACTAGACGTGGGAGAAGATCGCTTCTGTTGGCGAACCTTGTCGTCCGATAAACACAACCGGGGGTGGGGGGTGCTCTTCACCATGTGCTCACGTGACGTAGTGGGAGGGAGTGGTCACCCCCTTCCCCTCACTCCACAATCAGACAGTGGCAGAGTTGCTCCTTGAGGTAATCGAGGAGTTCCGGTGTCGCTCCTGGGCAGTTGGTGAGCTCGAGCTCCTGGAGTTGCCTCACTTGTGCCAGTGCCGAGAGTCCCCGGGAGGTTAGTTGGGGACAGCCTGAGAGCAGTGGCAAAAGAGAGACAACGGCATATTAAAAGTTTGCACCAAAGTCTGTCATGACCTGGGATATATGCTGGAGAGTCTGTTTCAACATAATCTGCTGGAAATTCTGCACCCACATGGCTGTTGCAAAACTTAATCTGCTGCAGAGGCTCTACCCACCAAAACAAACAAACAATGCAATGGTTTAACCACATAGCTGTTGCAATGTCAGATCTGATAGAGAGGCACCACCCAGAAGAAGCAATGCTTTGCCCACCTAGCTGGTACGACATAAGATCTGCTGAAGAGGCTCTGTCCACAGGATGCAGTGCTCCACGCACACGGTCGCAGCATAAAATCTGCTGAGAGATGCCCCACCCACATAAAGCAGTGCTCCACCCGCACAGTTGTTGCAACATATGATGCTGGAGCAGCTCTGGCTGGTTGCTGTTGCTCGTTGCTGTGCTTCTGGGACAGGCTCTGCCTCATGAAAGGCATGCTCCACCCACACAGCTGTTGCAATGTAAGATCTGCTGGAGATGCCCCACCCACACAGCTGTTGCATCATAAGATCTACAGGAGAGGCCCCACCCACACAGTCGTTGCAGCAATGCTCCAGCCACGCAGCTATTGCAACATAACATCTGCTGGGTAGGCTCTGCCCACAGAATGCCATGCTTTGACCACAGTTGTTTGCTGAAATCTCTTGATGTTGCAACATAAAATCTGCTGGAGCAGCTCTGGCCGCATTGCTGTTGCAACATAACAGCTTCTGGACAGGCTCTGCTCACATGAAAGGCATGCTCCACCCACACAGCTGTTGCAATGTAAGATCTGCTGGAGATGCCCCCCACCCCACACAGCTGTTGCATCATAAGATCTACAGGAGAGGCCCCACCCACACAGTCGTTGCAGCAGCCCTTGACCCCCACAGCTATTGCAGCACCATAACATCTGCTGGGTAGACTCTGCCCACAGAATGCCATGCTTTGACCACAGTTGTTGCCGCATGAAATCTCTTGGAGATGTTGCAACATATGATCTGGGGCAGCTCTGGCCACATTGCTGTTGCAACATAACAGCTTCTGGACAGCTCTGCTCATGAAAAGAGCATCACTCACTTACAGCTGTTGCAATGTAAGATCTGCTGGAGATGCCCCACCACAGCTGTTGCCTCATAAGATCTGGAGGAAGTTTGCACAGTCATTATATTGAAAGTAGCAATGCACACAGCTATTGCAACATAACTGCTGGGTAGACTCTGCCCACAGAATGCCATGCTTTGACCACAGTTGTTGCCGCATGAAATCTCTTGGAGATGTTGCAACATAAGATCTGCTGGAGCAGCTCTGGCCGCATTGCTGTTGCAACATAACAGCTTCTGGACAGGCTCTGCTCATGAAAGGCATGCTCCACCCACAGCTGTTGCAATGTAAGATCTGCTGGAGATGCCCCACCCACACAGCTGTTGCATCATAAGATCTACCAGAGGCCCCACCCACACAGTCGTTGCAGCAATGCTCCAGCCACACAGCTATTGCAACATAACATCTGCTGGGTAGACTCTGCCCACACAGAATGCCATGCTGACCACAGTTGTTGCCGCATGAAATCTCTTGGAGATGTTGCAACATAAGATCTGCTGGAGCAGCTCTGGCCTTGCATTGCTGTTGCAACATAACAGCTTCTGGACAGGCTCTGCTCATGAAAGGCATGCTCCACCCACACAGCTGTTGCAATGTAAGATCTGCTGGAGATGCCCCACCCACAGCTGTTGCATCATAAGATCTGCAGGAGAGGCCCCACCACACAGTCGTTGCAGCAATGCTCCAGCCACACAGCTATTGCAACATAACATCTGCTGGGTAGACTCTGCCCACAGAATGCCATGCTTTGACCACAGTTGTTGCCACATGAAATCTCTTGGAGATGTTGCAACATAAGATCTGCTGGAGATACTCTGCCCATGAGAAGCAATGCTCCACCCACACAGCTGTTGCACCATGCCAGAATCTGCTGAAATACCCTGCCTATGAATACTAATACTCCACCACATCTGTTGCAGCCATAAGATATACTGGAAAGGCTCTGACCACAGTTGTTGCAGCAGATCTGCTGGAATGCTGCCCTGCCCATGAAAAGCAATACGCTCCACCCACGCAGTTGTTGCAGCTGTTAAAACCCGTTTGCTCTACTGACGCCCTAACTCCTGGCTCAGCTGAGGTTGGTAGGGCGCTCCACTGGAAATGAAGAGGTTCCTGGTTTGATACCAGGACCAGGCAGTATTTTTTCAGTCGCGCACCAGTCACCTAGCTGTGTGTGGAGATTTATGTTTGTCCTTTGTCTCCTCTTCTCCAGGGATTATTATCGTTATTCTTGTCCAGCTCGCTTGCATCTTTGCGTTATCACAATAACCTTAAAATGCAGGCCATCGACCCTTATTGGTGTTAGACTGGTGGCAGCTGTTAAAACCTGTTTGCTTTACTAACGTCTAGCTAGCTCAGTTGGTATAGCGCTCCGCTGAAAATGAAGGGTCCCTGGTTCGATACCGGGACAGGCGAATTTTTTTCCAGTCGCGCACCAGTCCCCTAGCTCCCCAGGCTAGCGGTTGTACTGCACTGGCTAAATTGATCATCTACAGCCAGTGACTCGTCGCAATGAAATGGCTGACCAACTACACGCTGTATAAATATCCACAACAACCCCCAATAATTATTATTCCCTCTACAAGAGATGCCAGACGCCCATCGGGGGCTGACTAACTTCCGGCTGTATAAACATACACAGAACACATTTACAAATATTTTGCGTAAATGGGGGGTTTTTGTAGATCGTTCCGATCATCTCCGATAGCGATACCCGACACCCCGCCACCGCCTTTTGCGCATGCGTCGTATCGTTCTTGGGTATCGATATCCGAAAAAATTTTGAACGAGTGGTTCCGGGGAGCGACTCCTTCATGCAGCTTCTCCAGGAGTGATGGGGAGTGGCTCCCCGCAACTTCCGGAATCTCTGACGTCACAGTCCTCCGCACTGGTTCTCTCTCTCTCTCTCTCTCTCTCTCTAAAGAGCCCGTTCACACTCTTGCGATCTCTTAAGGCCCGTTCACACTCTTGCGACCGACTTCGACCGAGAGAGACCAGATCTGTTAAAACTTCTTAAAATTTCATTTCTGGCGCCATCTATGCGGTGATCGTGGAACTGCATTTCACAAGAGCGACGGTTTTGCGGCATTTTCGAGGTCGAATGTGCGTAATACCTATGAGAAAGGCTCGTTTATAACGTTTCCAAAAGTTTTTCGAGACAAGAAAGAAAGGATAATGCGCGGGAGAAATAGAAAATATGCCGGACCGTCAAGTTTACACTGCAACCCGATAGATGGCGCCACTGTGTCCTCTGGTTTAAGAGGTTGTAAGGAACCAAGATTTAGAGGTCGTAAAGGTGAACGGGCCTGAAAGGCCCCGTTCACACTCTTGCGACCGCTTGCATCTTGGTCCCTTACAACCGCTGTGGAGCAACACAGGACGTTCACGCTCTGGCGCGACCTTTAAACGAGCGTTCCGCAGTCGTACGACCCCGTAGCTCTTGGTTCCTGACAACCTCTTAGACCAGAGGACACAGTGGCGCCATCTATCGGTGCAATGCCGCTGACGTACGCCTCGTACGGCCGCCTGTGCGCGGCTCTCCTGCTCTTGTCGAAAAACTGGAACACGTTATAGAGCCTTTGCTTAGGTGCGCCGCATTCGACCTCGAAGTTCCAGCAAGGTCGCTCGCTCTTGTGAAAATGCTGGTCGCGCTGATCACGCCCTTAGTGGCAGCCGGTCTGCGTGCAACAGATTACAGACTCTCGGCATCTGAACAGACTGTGTCTGGTTCTACAACCTCTTAAGCCTAGAGGACTGGTAGCGCCATCCCTATTGGGTAGCAGTGTAAACTCGGCGGTCCGGCATATTTTTTTATTTCTCTCGCGCATTATCCTTTCTTTCTTGGCTCGAAAAACTTTTTGGAAACGTTATAAACGAGCCTTTCTCATAGAGTATTACGCACATTCGACCTCGGAAATGCCGCAAAACCGTCGCTCTTGTGAAATGCAGTTCCACGATCACCGCATAGATGGCGCCATCTATGCGGTGATCGATGGAGACTTCGCATTCCAAAAGCGACGGTTTGCATCCGGAGGTCAGAATGTGCGTAATACTATGAAAAAACTCGTTTATAACGTTTCCAAAGTTTTCGAGCAAAGAGGATAATGCGCGGAAAATAAAAAATATGCCGGACCGCCGAGCTTGCCTTTAAATAGATAACCAGTGGCTCCCGGAGGCAAAGTGCAGAACTTAGGCTTAGGCAAGATCGCAAGAGTGTGAACGGGCCTTTAGGAAAAACACTAATTGAGTGCCGCGCGATGAAGTAAGCTAGGCGAAGTTTTGGGGTGTCAGTGTTCATTTGACAGTCCGCAGGCTATTTTGTTTCATTTTTTGTTTTTTGATTGAGGCATATTTTTCCTGCAAAAAAGTCGCCTAGCACGCAGACGCAGTTTTCGGACATTTATTTATAGCGAGATCAACCCGGTTTTTCTAGGCTGCGTTGCTGTTCTCCGTGCTCGTTGGTGTTAAACTTGATATCAGCATATATATATATATATATATATATATATATATATATATATATATATATATATATATATATATATATATATATATATATATAAATAAACAATTTGCCGCGGTTCGTCACCGTGGCGGCAGCAGTCACCATCACCCTCGATCCAAACGCGCATAATCAGTTTCTTGCTGTCGCTGGCTGCCCTTTGAGGATGCCGACAGCACGCAGTTCCCGAACGGCGCGGTTTCAGATTACCAAAAAAAAAAACAAAAAAAAAACGTTACGACTGGTGAAATCAAATTATGTGCTGGAAATGAGGGAGACGAGAAATAAAAAAGGTTTGTGTTTGTCAAACCAAATTTGATTCTCGCAACTAGGAGCGAGCTCCAGTATTTGTACGATGGAAGTTTCTTTCGATTGCGACGGGAACTAAAGATATAAGTGTGCGAAGCGCAAGTTCGTCTGCGCTGTTTTGCGGGGGCTGCGGTGACGTCAGAAAAGTTGCCGAGCTCTGATTAGAGCTCCGACTGACAGGATAGTGGGTAGACCTCTGGTGCTAGCTGCCTTGAGAGTCTACCCACTATCGTTCCCGACCAGAGCCAATCAGAGCTCGGCACGTTCTGACGTCGCCGCAGCCCATACTGCAACGAAGCTCGACGAACTCGCATGCGCTCTAAGAGGTGCTCTACATTTTAGGCTAATGAATTATTTCTGTCAGTTTCGTAATCGTTTTTAAAGAGTGCAAACCAAATTCTGGAGCTCATTTCTTTGTTTCAACACTACGCAGGTAGCAGTAGAACCACAGAAACGCCAAATATTGCGCTAGAAAACGCAAGAAAACATATTTTAAAGTGAATAAAACTATAAGAAAACTATAATCAAAAACCACCTGGTGATTGGTTGTAGGCTTCAATAGAATGTCGTGACGACAACATGCCTCTGAAAGCAGCGCCACAGCGGTATGCCCGCTCACTGGTATAGATTGCCTAGGCCTGAACGCTCCGCGATATCTACAGCACTTGACTACTTCGACAAAGCGAGATTGTAACGCGTTGACGCCTCCAAGTGGCAAAACTCGTCACTACGGTACGCTTGGTCCTCGAGGCATGATGACGTCAAGACGTCTGCGGATCTCCCGAGATGCATCGCGCTCTTCGATGGCCGGATTTGAAGCGCTCGCCGCAAATCCCGGCATTTAGAACCAAAAAAATACAGCCATCTGCTCAAAATTACGACCGTGCGATTATTCATTACAGGCTTAGGGTGATCATATTGAACTCACTTCTTTGATGTTTTCTCTGTTATTTCAAGTTTCTATTCTGTATCCCTTTAAGGGGCCACTGAAAAAGAAGAAAAAAAAGTATTTTTTAAACAGCCTGGTTGGGACATGCGTGTCAAAAAATGAATTTTACGCGAAAATGATTTTTTTTTTTTAGCAATATTGATCTTGCGAGATTTATTTCAGTTAAAGCAGGTAGGCAGGCGACCTGGCCAAGGATAGACATAGTAACCCTGGAGCGAGGGGGACGAAGAAGGGACGGACAGGCACGAAACTTCTCGAGTTTCGTGTCTGTCCGTCCCTTTTTCGTCGCTCCAGGGCTACCAGGGTTACTATGGTTGCATATTATGGTTAGTATGCGTCGTCTGAATTATCCGCGCAACGTCCATGACGTCACAGGAATGGTCATACACTCTTTCCACCTCAACGAGACGGTCATACACTCTCTCCACCTCAACGTGATGGCCAAGCCGATCCACCTCTCCTCCACGCGCCCGAAATGCCGAGAGGAAATCGAGTGGAGAGGGGGGCGACTACCTGACTAAATCGCGTCCCGCGCCGTCACTATTGCTCTGAAAAAAAAAGTGTTTTTTTCTTTTGCGTAAAGTTTACTTTTGACGCACGCGTCCTGTCAGAATTAATTCACGTTCATGATAAAAGAATGATGATTGAAAAAGGGAGGAAATGTATGTGAACTGGAAGTGTGCCGGGGCTGCCGAATAGATGGCGCCGCCGAGTTTGTTGCCAAACGAAAAGGGGCGAATACCTTGTTAATGTCCGGCGGATTACTACACATTCTCCAGAAGAAACGATCGAGGCTTTCAAAACGCTCGGTAAACGGTGCAATTACATATATACAGTGAAGTGCACGCAGCCAAGAACAGTAAATATCGCATCGACAAGATCAATACGGTGCGGCGAGTCTGAAAAGTGTACTTAGCCGAAAAAAACAACAAAAAAACTAATCTATACAAAACCGAAGTGTTGCAGTTAAGTGCGAGGAAAGAACGTGCACAACTTCGCGATGGCGTACACCGCAGATTACGGTAAAAGCACTGGACAGGTGGCGTAAGCCGCCACCCGATTTATAGTGTTCAGCCGTATGCATCCATCCACCCCATTCGGATGAGTTCTGTCACTGGCGTTCTGTCCACTCACCTGCGAGAGACAGAATTCTGAGGTTCTTCATGCTGCACAGGTGCTGGAGGCCAAAGTCCCTGATCTGGGAACACCAGCGCAGGCAAAGGAACCGCCAGGTTGGGGATGGTCGACAGGTAGCCGAGGCCGGCTGTCCGTTATGTGCATACATCTGTGAACGAGGCGACGGGTACACGATGACCAGATCAACACGCGGTGACGCTTTGGCGCGCTCTTCGAATGGACATTTTTCGAGCAACGAGCTAACCTTATGAGGGAAGGTCGACTGCGAATTGCAAAATGTGGTAGGGCAGCCCAACGTTCCCTCCCTCCATCCGTTAGAACAGACTGGCATCGTGAGTACGGTAAATCGGGTTTTAAATTGCCTTCTATGCTCCCTACTATGCCGATGCTAAAACATACTAGTAAAAGAAGGCGAAATTACGCGCAGAGATAGGTGCTAGCAATGTTGCTGGTGCTGGACGATTTCCTCCGAAAATGGCGACAGCAGGGAAGCAAGGGTCAGAAGAGAGGGTCTACGCATGCGCAGGACGGCGGCGCGCAGTAGCATGGCTGCCTTCAACGTGAAGGGTGAAGAGGCGGTGAAAGGATAATCTACAAGGAGTTCGGCTCCGCTTACACTCCCTACAATCGAAGTGCATATCCTGTCATTCTAACTCTTTCGGTAATCTTAAATCAGCAACAACAGCCGTGTTTTTTCTTTTTAGTTTCTTTACTGGTTTATGTGGGTTAAAGGGGCGATGCAACAATTTTTCTACTTTCAATAAATACAGCTTAGAATTATTCCTCGACATTTATGAGCTATGAAACAGACGTCGCATTTCTTTTCTCTACGCAGTGGCAGTCGCAGATAAACATCTGAGAGAAATAGAACAGAAGATTACGAGGTCTCTGTAATGCGAAACCAGAGCGCAGCTCTTGGGGAGGAGGAGGGTATGCCCCCGCCTCCTCCGCACCCTCCCCTCCTCCTTCCTTCCTCCTCTCCTCGTCCCGCTGAATTTGTTCATGGGTGACGTGACACGAAGTCACGGGACGTCATTTTCCCCGCTCAATTTGGCGGGGAAACTGAATTGGTGTTCAGGTCACGTGACGTCAATTTCCCCGCTAAATTTAGCGGGAAATCAACGTCACATGACTTCTTGTCACGTAACCCATAAACAAATTCAGTTTCTCCGCTGATCTAGCGAGAAAATTGACGCCACGTGACCTCAGCACCAGCTCGACTTTCCCGCTAAATTTGGCGAAATTTGGCTACACCAACGGCAAGACGCCGCCAGAAACACGGAAATGGGCGCCTAAAAGCTGCGCTGGCCACGTGACCTGGAGCCGATTATGCGCCGCCAATGTTTCTAAAGCCTGGTTCAGACAGTTGCGTTTGACTGCGTTTGACCGCGTTGCGGCTGCGAAAACCAGGACATCCCTGCTGCGTATATCGCGTGCCAGGATGATTCCTTGGAGTGGATTCCACGCTTCATACGAAGCACAGATGTACCAGTGACTCGCTTTCGGTTCTCGACGCAACGCAGTCGGACGCGCCAAACGCAAGTGTCTGAACCGGCCTTAACACAGCTACGCGTTGGAGTTGGCAGAGCACACAGGGCGCGCGCACCGCAGCGATTGAGTCTTCCTGTCCACTGTATGATCAGCATTTAAATATCGTCACAGCGGGGATATCGCAAAGCTTGATGACGTACTCCCGGGTTCAGGGGATCGCATTGTTGGCATTGAGAGTTTTAGTAGATCGTTCCGATGACTCCGACAACGATACCCGATACTCTGCCTCCGCCTTTGCGCCTACATATATAGTATCGTTATCGGGGGTATCGGAGGTATCGGAACGACCTACTAAAACTCTCTATTGTCCCCCAAAGCTCCGTCATCAAGTTGTGCGAAGGAGAGACTGAGAGAAAAGGTCCGCTTTCATCCTGGGAATTCCACCGCGACGAAGACGCTTCCATGGTCAGTGGCGTTGCGGTCGAGTATTCTTGGATCCCACTGGTGCCAGTAAGCTGGTGTCAAGTCAGAAACGTTCCTACCCAATATCGTTGCGCAGCCCCATTAAGATGGCAAATCAATTTATGGAGATTCACGGAGGCGTGTGAGTTAGCAAGAATGATGATCTGCGGGTCTTCCCCTCAGGGAGATTAACGTAAGAGCGATTGATATCTTAGCAGAAAGTGTTCTTCGGCCCGCGTGAATCTACGCATCTCGCGAATTAAGCTGAAACTGACGCTAGCGGTCGGGATACAGAACTCGAAAGTTTGAGAACGTGACGATACCTGAACCAATGGAC
Organism: Ixodes ricinus; assembly: GCA_037355805.1. Lineage (NCBI taxonomy): Eukaryota > Metazoa > Arthropoda > Arachnida > Ixodida > Ixodidae > Ixodes > Ixodes ricinus. The sequence goes on from JAZHYW010026622.1 coordinate 55,064, forward strand.
CTTTTTCACATACCGACTGGCACCAGGCGGTGGCTGCACGAACTAAAAATCGAGGAAGGGACCTACCTGCGCTACCAATCGATAATGGGAGCTACGCTACCAGTTTCTTCGTTCTCTGAGCCGCGGGGCGTGCCCAACCAAAGCCCGACGCGCCGTCAAGTGGGGCATCCGTGGCGTCCACTTAAACGTCGTGTTATTCTTTCCCGTCCGCTTTCTTTTTTTGCGTAACACAATTATATGTACTGCTGCAATTACGTTTTCTACTCGCTGATCCACAGCCTCCTTCCGAATTTCCTCGATTTTTCGTGCACACTTCCGCCGCTTGGCATCGGGCGCTCGCGCGTGCGCAGAACGCTTCTCGGAAAAGGTCCATTATAACCAGAAATACTTTTTTTTTATGAGCCTATATTTGTTTAAGTTTAATACCGCCAAAACAAGAAGTGACATTGCGGACGCATGTGACATTTATATAATCGAAAAATACTTGGCAGCAAAAAAAAAGAACATTGTTTTCTTTCTTTTTACTGCAACAAATATTAAAGGCATTTACAATGTCATTTTTTGTTTTCACGATCGATACTAGGCTTAGGTGGACGTTAGCTAGTAGAAAAATTGGGTCTTTCTTATATCTTTTGATCCAGCCCTTGGCAAAAAGAGGCCGTACTTGAAACGAATTTGAAATGTATTGAATTATGAAGTATTTACTTTGTATTCATTCTGTATTATTTTGCCGCATTCGAAATACGCACATAATGTATTCAAAATATATCGTGAATATTTAATGGAGAAAAAGATTCTAGATGTACCAAAAATATAATTCCCTTCCCCCTGCAGATGTCATTCGTGTCCTAAAAAGCGGCTACGCAATTTTGTTATTTTTTTTTTTTTTGATTTCGTTAGGAAACGTATTTCTGTGGTATTTGAAGGCTCTACCTAAATACGTCCCACAACCACACATCAGAAACAGGTAACACAAACACAAACACCATGACGCACTGAACACCGGAATCACAGTCCCGTTGACTGCTCTAGAGAGCCTTATATATCCTACATATTCAAGGTAATCATTTGGCCGGTGACCAGTTCTGCACTTATTAAGGTTTTAAGTATTCTATCTTCTACTAGGGAGTCGGTCAAATGGGAAACAGTGTTTGAAGTTCGTGGACGATATCTCTTACTAAAAAACGTGGTACAACTAATAGTAATTTGGTGCAGTCGCTAAAACAATATCCACAAAAACGGCTTCTAGAAGAAATGGTATTGCGTCTCTGCATAGCACCATAGAATGAAGCGAGTCAATTAAGCTAGTTTATTTACTTTAAAAATAGTAATTTTGCTTTTCTTTACTAGTTGCACTATTTAATATGGCCATTAACGTCACTATATTAAAGTCTATTCACATCACATACAATGGCGAGTATACACATTCTGATTGCTTAACATAACGCTAACAAAATTCCACGCCAAACATATCCGCTCACAGCTCTTGCTGAAGCTTTCCAGCATCAGCAAGTGTTGTGGTTGTAGTTCCCGAACCCCGTTTGTGATTGGGCAAGAAACTCATCAGGTGTGTTCTTGATAAAAAAAGGAAATAATAACATAAACTCTGATTCATCAGTGCGATGCTGCACAACTCAATTGACAAACTAATAAAATGTTGTATTCAGGCAGTTCAATGTACTCCCACATTTGTTTTGAAGTGAATTTCTGATGAGCGAGCTTTTCAATATTTGGTAGTTTAGAGTCAAACTGCAAATTATTGCCAATCAAGAGTAGGGTGTAACACGGCAATTATTTTGATTTCTAGGTATTATAGGAGGCAATTTCTGCACATATTTTGATTGCTGCCTTTTTTTTTAGGGTTGAAGTACATTTTACATGAAATAATAATATTTTAAAATTTAGTCAAGAAGGTATTTTATTACTACTAATTTAGTATTGCCATTCAGAACCTCTTAGAAAGAACTTCAAATGTAGTTTAAATAATGGCATTTTAAAACTATTTTCATAAATATATTTTAGAACTAGAAGTAAAAAAAAAGAGGTGTGTATTTTCGGTCTATTTTTTGTGTACTTAAAATTATGAGCTGTACTTGAAATGCACTCAAATTAGAATGTGGTATATTTCAAACCTCTTAGTTTTTCGCTAAGGAGGTGACGTCAAGTTCTCAAATTTTTACGTTCTATCGCAACCGCTAGCACATTATCACATTATGTCACATTATCACGGAGTTTCAGCTCCCCTGCGATGCTTAGTTTATTTACACTGGCAAAAAAAAAATGACGAGAAAAAAACGCGTTTTTTGTGTGTGTGTGTGTGTGGGGGGGGGGGGGGGGGGACACACGGTTTATCGAAGTTGGAAAGTGGTTGCCTCAGTTCGGCATCGGGGGAAACAATTAGGGGCGTTGTTGAAATCCCATTTCACACAATATCCTAAAAAGTGAAGAGCAGACGACCGCTGCTTTCGCAACGACCGAGGAAAGCAGACGACCCATTCGTTCGCGCCACGAGAGAGACCGTTATTTTTGGCACGGCGCTCCGTCCTCGTATTATTTGAACGACTTAAATCCAGGTGAGACTTTCGCGAAAACCGAGACACTTGAATCCGCCGCCCGCTCAAACAAAACGAGCGAGCGGAAAAAAAATCAAGCAACGATTAGAAACGTAGAGAATTTAATGTTACGTTGTCGTGGTTACGGGAACGAGGGTGGTTGGAGTTTGGGCGGAGCCAGATTCAGTTCATGGCAGTTAAAGAGTTGTAAAAATACCAAAACTAAATTTAAAAAAAAAATTGCGGAAAGTGGGTAATTTGGAAAACCTGGAATTGTGGTTAAAAATAAAAACCTGAAAGATGGTGGAACGAATACAGGTGCTCATTATAATTAAGAATACTCAACCGAGGCTTAAAAAAAAAAAAGCAATTTTCTTCTTTTTTTTAAGTCTGTGTATGCGTGCATTGTGTGCTCACATTAGTTCGTGGACCCAGCGTTCCTTAATCTTATCTATATATTTTATCCGGGCTACATTACGGCCGGAGTGCATCATTAGACGTTCGCTAAGAGCAACATCTGAATTACGACTGCAGCAAGAAGCCGCGGCATCATTTAGCAATGCCATGCGTGGTTCCAAATTAAAGACTCTTAATAAATAGAGTGTTCTCGGCTAATACGTTCCCCTCACAAAGCAAAAAAAAAAAAGAGGCTTGTTTAATTGAATTTGCAGGAAGTTTCTAATTTGGAGAAAACTCCAAATTAGAAATGTGCTTAAATATAATAAAAAACAACAACTAAGGCTTCACTGACAAAAAAATGCCCGTAGTTTTTGTCCGATGCCAAACATTGAGACTTAAAAACACCGAACATGTGGGGAAAATAAACCCCGAGAAAACACCCCCGATTATTAAGAAGAGAAAAAAAATCCCGAAAAATCAGAACCTTAATAATGAACCACTGACTCCAGTTGATGCCAGCCATTATATCGGTAAATGTCGTCCCTGTGTTTCACCGCATTCATGTATTGTCTATGCTCCGGGTCACTAGTTGCATGTTAGTTGCATGCAGTACGGGCGAAGGCAATACCAGGCGAGGCAAGAAAGGGCAACCAATAGAAAGGCTGGAGAGGAGGAGAGAAACCTCCTCTCATCTCTAACGTTCCTAGTGATCTCTCTTTGTCCCCTCGGCTTCCATTGCCCTCCTCTGCTAGTGCTCGCCCTTTCTCTCGTCATGAGGGTACTCACTTGGTCTAGTTGGTAAAACATTGTGTCGATTAAAACCACTAAAAATACGAGGACCAGTAAATGAAGAAAACACTCTTGGTGTGTGTGCGTGTCTTCTGTTACTTTGGTTAATCGTCACAACCCTCTCTCTTCGCATGGCGTTGCCTTCGCCTGCACTGCACACAACTAAAGACACGGAGTATAGTCAACACCATACGAAATACTGGCTAACTCATTTGGTCTGAGAGAATATAAATAAGCTTAAAAAACATATGGTCTACAGACCGAACCAGAATTACGATGGAGTCCGCGTTGCACAGGGGAGCGATACAAGCGAAGCTTCTTTTTCGTACGCGGATCAGTCAACTACAATGATGACACGTATAGCAGACTATGTTCCCTAATAGTAGTAGATTATTAACAGTCGCACATAGCGTATTTCTGTATAACACATAATGCAACTTGCATATACAGGGTGTGTTTTTTTTTAGGCTTTACAGATTTATTTAAAAAATATCCGTGAAAGTTACACTAATGCGGTTTGTGGAGGCGAGTTATACGGCCCGGGGGGGGAGGAGGGGGGGAGGGGGGGGGGGGCATAATATAGGCGGCTAATCGTTACGATAAGTCGGCTGATTGAGTAGAACTTGTTAATTAGCCTTTCTATTAGTGAAAATAAACCTATGGTTTCAATTAGAAACTTGCTGAGCGTCATCGAAAACAACTAAATCAATCAATTTTAGAAAGATTTGGAGCACGGTGGAGCGTTTAAGTTACCATTCGTGCATCGATCAGGAGACGGGCTATACGGAGAGCAAGTCTGTGCTTCTAGCGGAGGCCTGGCAGTGACGTCAGAACGATGCCGAGCTCTGATTGGCTTTGATTGAGAGAATAGTGAATAGACTATTGATTGAGAATAGTGAATCAGGACTAAAAACACACTATGTCTTTTTTTCAATCAGCCAATCAGAGCTTGGCGTTCTGACATCATCGCAATCCCCCGTGCACGAAGCAGACGAACTTGCTCTCCGCATAGTTTTTTCCGTCTCTCATCATCCGCGTTTTCTCGCCGCCGGCCTTCAGCGCACCACTACTCTTCCTACGCGCTCAAAGTCTTCCTAAAAATTACTGACAGTGGTTTTCGATGACGGTTAGCAAATTTCTAATTGGAAGCGCGTGTTTATTATCGCAACTTAAAAAGCTGATTAACAAATTTTAGTTAATTATTCGACTCATCGTGACGATTAGAGCTCCCCCTACATTATGTCTCCCTGACCGTATAACTCGCCCGCGGAGACGGCATTAATATAACTCTTACGTTTTTCATAAAGTAATTTCAGAACGTAAGAAAAATCACCCGCATTTTTTATAGCTGCCATGTAGTTAATACTAGGGGCTTTTCGTAGATCGTTTCCGCGGTCCGGCAACACTCTCCGTCACAGGCTACGAGACCCGGGACTCTGCGGACGAGGCTAGAGACGCGCATGCGCACTAAGCGCGTCTTCGCCGCGGAAAGCGTAGGGGGGCAGCGGAAACTATCTGCGAAAAGTCGTTACTGTCTCGTAGATTCCGCGGCGCAACACGCAGGACTTAATATAAGGCATAAAAAAAGATGAAGACTAGTCTTTCATATATACGAGGCAGAGTACGCAGAACCGGCGCCATTTTTCATGGTATGAGCGCAGACACGTAAACGAATTTAGTGATATGGCCGTTAAAATAACAATACCCCAGTCAAGAAAGCCACGACGCGAGGCATTCTTATATGAAATAAAAATCTATCTTCCAGGGACCCCAACATAAAACGCGCCGTTCCATTTTCCGCTGACTGAGAGCTGTGCAAACCACATAAAGAGCTTTAGAGGGGAGAGAGAGAGAGATTGAGTGCACTGTAGGCATAAAAAGAATTCACCGCCAGAAGTTTTTTTTTTTTTTTAATTTTTACTTGGGGGAAGTTTTTTTTTTTACTTTATTTTACAAAAGCATGGTATTATAACATTGACCACCGCCTATTGTGCGAGTTTCGGCTATACTGACACCTTGCCTTAGCACCATCGCGATCAGTGAAACCGGAAAGGACTTTAAGGGCTGGCACAAAATGGCGCGCCATTAGTGCATTGAGACGCGGATTGAGTTACGGGTTCGACTAACTACTAGCTCACATATCCGAAGGCCTGGGCAAAGTTAATAGAGGGTTTTTTGTTTTCTTTTTAATAGTTCGCTTTTTCTTTGGTTTCCTCGAAGAGCTGGGCGCGTCCCACTGCTCATGCTCAGAACGTCTATGCCAGCGCAGCACGACACTCCAAGCTCCTTTATGGGGCCCAATTCTAAAAGTCTCTAATAACATCTACTTGGAAGAAAACTGTGCAGTCGTCGAGCGCGTTAGAACGCATTTTTATTACTACTATTAACCGCTAAAAGACGATAAGCGTGAGCACCTTGCACATAGCAGGAGAGCTATGTGCTTTGGCTAAAACAAGTTACTCCGTTATTGTAACCTGAGAGAAGCAATACCGGAAGGCAGTAAAAAAGGGTACCCCTTCGAGAATCGGAGTGTCTTTCCCACAATAGCGGGCTTCGTGCGGCAGAGTACCCTTTACAGGAGACACTTTCCCCCCATATTCCACGGTTGGCGGCCGGCGAGCGACTAGTACAAAGCCGACGAACGTTTTCCACAAAAAACCTTTTCCCGGCCCGATCCTGAAAAACGGAGATAACGTCAGCTTAAAAAAAGAGAAAAGAAATAGAAGGAAAGAAGAGATAGAGAAAAAATCGCACGCGCTCATAAGAGTTGAAAGGAAAACAGAAACTCGATAAAACGTGTTTTAGACGAGACTTTGGGGCACATCAAAGTAGGTCGCGACATTAGGAACTCGAACATGAGCCGCTAATCCCAGGTGGATTAGGAATTAGAGCACCTCGGACCTGTCTTTAATCTGCCTCTTTAAAAGTGGGTCAGAATATGGGTCAAACAACTTGAGCTTTAAGAAGTGCTTTCTCTTGCGTTCTTTTTTTTTTTTTTCCTTTACTAGATCGTGGGGACTTGGTGTAGTTGGACACATATGATTTAGTTTGTTTATTGTAGACACTTTAATTTGGGTATAAAATTTAAAAAACGTGCACCCCCCCCCCCCCGACAAGAAAGTAATAGAATGTAGGTAGTGGTCGCCCATTCGTCCTCAAAAAGCCGTTATAGCATTTTTTTTAAATAATTTGTGAGTATGGTCAAAGGCCCTGACAGTTTACCGGGTACCGAAATTCTCATTTTCTAAAGTACCGTCCGATGGAACCACCATGTAATTATATGCCTCAGCATAACTGTAGTAATCTCCCGCGTCTAAGAATACGTCAAGTAGATCTACGACTCGTTCGTGCATTATAAGTTTTCGCTGGTTTACAATTTCAGCGGTATACGTTTTACAACCACCGTCCCTGCAACACAAAAGTTGATATCCGACAAAAAATAAAAAAACTGCCGATCGTTTTGCGGTTTTTGTTCTCCCAAGCGACCAGCGCTACGCGTATGCCCATCCACCTTTCCAGCGTTTACCATCCAGGCGAAATATTCTAAGTCATTGGGCCGTGGACGCATGCTCTACGTCTGGTAGTCTACAGAAGAGAGAACTACAGCGCACACTGAGGGCGCGTTCCACTGGCCAGTGGACAAAAATGGCAGAGTGCAGAGGACATATATTGGAATAGTCTGTAGTTGCTATGCTCTGTGTCATTCCAAGTCCGACAGCAGCCGACGTAACGATTCCACAAAAAGGAATGCGCCATGATTCTGCTTTTTTTCTCTTTTTCGGTCGGATGTGTAGTGAAGCAGGAGTATATATCCAAATGAGGAAACTCTCTCACCGATCTAACGTGAGCTGCTCCAGTTGCGTCATATCACAGGCGATGAACTCCAGGCTGGCGTCTGTCACCCTGGGGCACCAGGACAGGTCCAGGACTCGAAGCTGCCGAAGGTTTCGGCCAGCAGTTCCACTCCGTCGTCGCTTATCTTGGTGCATCCGGACAGCGAGAGTTCCACGAGATGCGGCAGAGCTTGCACCACGTTCAGCAGGCCCTGATTGGTCAGCTCCCAGCAGGACCTCAACCGGAGGACCAATAGCGTCCCTCCCTGACGTGGCCCCAGGTAGGCCAACGAAGCGTCGGTGACGTGGTACGCCTGAAGATTCAGCTCCCTGAGCGCGGGAAGCAGCTGGGCGACGGCTGCGAGCGTGTCGTCGGCAACGTTGATGCAGTCCGCTAAGGTAAGACACGTCACTGCCGGCGTCAGCGAGGCCCAAAGTCCAGCGTCGGTCACCTCGTTGCAGCCAAAGAGCTCCAGATTGGTGACTCTTGGGGCTGCTGCCATGAGTGCTTCGAGGGCCTTGTCCGAAACACTGCTGCACCGCAGTCCTATGAGACGGACGCGGGCTCTCAGGAACGCGGTAGGACACTGTGCCACGACGTCCAAGACGTCTTCGTCGTTGGCTCCTAGGAGGCAGACGGCGTCCATGCCTCTCCTCTCCAGCGACTCGTAGAGCCTTCGCCTCGACTCGACGGGGGTCCTTCCTCAGCTCCCGGCATCGAAGCACGGGCAGCATGTCCCTCCAGTGACGTGGGTCGTAGATGGCATCCCTCCAGGACCGACAGACGGATGCTAGGCCTAGCTTCTCGCGGCCCTTGAAGTAGCCGAAGAGACGTGCCAGATAGTCGGGATCTCTGAAGAGGTCGGCCGCGGTCCGGGGCCTAGTGAGGGCCGCCCAGAACTCGCGGACGGCGGCAGGACGTCCGCGACGACGTGGTTCTTGAGGCACCGGAGGACTGGGCGTCGCGTGGATGGACGCTCCGGCCTTGGCGCGGACAGCGAGACCGTTGAAGCAACGGCTCAGTTCGGCCGCTGCCCGCTTGGTGAAGCTCACCTCCGCCATGATTTTGCGCGGGAAGCTGGTCGGGGTTCTTCCTGATGACGTCAGTTTGCCGGTTGTTCAGTGATAACCTTGCTTCTGCTAAGAAGTGTTCGGTGTCTCTCAAGCTGTCACTCTGAGAGACGTGTCGTCTGCTGCGTCGCGATGGTCCCGGTGCTCGCCACCAGGTGGCGCTGAAGATCGGTCACGTGATTCCCAAGGGGACCAGTGAAACTGACACATTGGAATGTGTGCGACAAGAAAAAGAATCGAACAATGCTTGGAAAAAGTATTAGAACTCAGCTCGTCTGTTCTTCACTCAAGCAACACATTCTATGCACAGTTCTCGTCTCGCCCAACGACGGAACTGGAAGGTGAACAATTATAAAAAACACGAATGCAAATGCAACGGTTTAGGTTAGCGGAATAGATTTAACTTCCCCTCTTCGGGTGACTCGACAGCCGCTGCTATGGGAGGAAAGTGTGACGTTATATAGCCAAGATGACGGAATCCATCAAGTTCAATTCACAGGCTGGGTGCTTGTAAAACGTTCCTTCTTCGCAAGACCACAAGGTTGTGAGGCTCGTTTTACCTTCGACCGCACAGTTAAAGAGTCAACCAAGGAAGTGAGACCGATGGCACTTGAGAACTTTGAGCAGATTACACGCGAAACTTTCACTCAGCGAAAGAAAATCTGACAGCCTACAAGAAAAAATAAAAGCACTTCTTTCACAAGGATACCATTTCCATTGGAGCGACGATTTCACATCACTGAACATCCGCCGAACCAATCACAACCAGGGCAAAACAGTGTTCAGCGAGCGCTTCGCTTAGTGCGCCTCTACTTCTTGCGCGGTTTTGCTGTCGACGTCGAGTTCTATCAAACTGGAGCACTTCGCAGATAGATAAGACTTGGCTTGCAACAACGGATGGGAAGAAAAAAAAGACCCCTCAAAAGATATCACGTTCACAGAGAGAAGCAGGCATCCAGTGGATGTGTGCAACGCTGCAGTCGGCGGGAGAACCGGTAGCCCTCATTCGCTGACCACTTACCGAACCCTGATTGCGAGACCGATACAGGCCAGGTATTTGGACGCGTCCACGCCGGCTCGGTTTTCGTTCACGCGGGCACAGACGAAGCCGACGCCAGCGTAACGATGCATAGGGGGTTCACGAACCAACCCCACACACAAACAAGCACGAGTTCAAACACGAGTCCAAAGCAGAAAAAGGGGGCCAAGGTCGCCTGTTCTGGGTTGCCGCGAAAGAAAGTGCCGTCCTCGCCCATGGAGGATCCCCGCCGCGGAAAAAACAGTCGGTGACGCTAAGCGCACGTCTCCTCCGGATACCCCGAGAAGCACCGCACGGGGAGTCGCCGGAGTCGCTTTCAGTTGTCGGGTTGGTTCCAACACGCTTTCTGCTCTCGGCCAAGTCGACTTGAGTCAAGGCCGCGACGGTCGGCCAGAACGGGGATGAACCACGACACGGGCGTCCGACGCATCCAAGCGGCCGATGTCTCTCGCTTGTCCCGAGAGCGCGCGCGCGCATGCGCAGAGAGGTCAATTCCCCGTTTCTTTGTGTGTGTGTGCGTGTGCGCGCGCGCGCGCGTGAGTCGGGCAACACAGCTGTGGATCCCCCGCCGCCGCCGTCTCGCTCCCGAAAAAGGGTGAACTAATGACAAGCAAAGAGGGAGTTTGGGGATCGATATTTTTGGTCCCCTCCTCCTCCGCCTTCATTCAGATCGTCATGGCTGCCGCATTCCGCTCTCGCGTAATCTCGTTCTCGGCGGGAAATCGTAATAGCTAGAGAAAATAGGGGTGCACGTGGCGGGCGAGTGTGGAAACTCGGATAGGAGAGCGAGGCGAGTTCTGCTTTCCCATATGTGTGACGTCATCCGAGATTCGCTTGCGTCATCGCGCCTGTGTTGGCGTTCTAGGTATAGGTCTCGCTTTTGGCGGTGCAGACTGTGATAGATGATGGGTGAGCTTGACTCCCGAAAGCTGTTTAGTTCTCAATTTCTTATTACTAGGATGTTTTTTGTCCGTTCTTTTTTTGACTCGTTTTCTCTGCATGGCAACCGTTACACGCGGAAAAAATCAGAAAAAGGCAATGAGGAAGCTTGTACAGGAAAAGTTAGAGACTCTCGTGAGATCATCGTTTTTCTTCTTTGACAGAAGTTCTGTTTGAAGTCTCTCCGTGAAAGTTTAGCGGTAAATCACTAGACTCTCAGACGGATGGGCTTCTGGTGAGACAGAAAAAGACTGCTACATTGAACAAGCATTTTATTTTATTTTGGCTAAGTCGGACGAACGTACTATTTGACGTAAGTCGATCACTTTGTTGTTGCAGACGACACTGGTCGCACATCGGCGAATTGTAATTTTCAGTGCAGTTCTCACGGAAAGAGTGCTCATTAAATCGACGCGATATTATAATAATAACCCGAGAGACCATCGGATTTGAAGCGGGGATTTGTATTTTTTCTGGATAACAATTGTAAAAAACAAAAGTGCCAGGTATTAAAACTCCGTCATAGATTTCTTTTCGTTGCAGTGGCTGATTACAATTTTTTAATAAAACAAAATTAGAAGGGGACAGTTCTGCCACCTGTTAAAAAATCGAGCATGACTCCAGTGTAACTCCTGTTTGGTGGCAAATTTATTAATTGACTGAATTAGTGATCATGGCAATGGCCGGATAGATGAAATTGGCCTATTGAATCGGGTGGAAACTTGTGCCATCTAGTTAGTGTTTCACGCATGTGAATGTCCCAAACTACGGGAAAAACAGCAAGAAAAAAACAACAGATTTAGAAAGTTTGTGGCAGAGGCTGAAATTGGGTGGAACGTGATTTGGTATAATTGATACTGTACGATGGGACGAGGGGCAACTGTGCCAACGTTAAATAGCAAAAAGTAAAAAAAGAAGACCGTGTATTTTTTTTTTCATTTGCGTCTGCATGTAAAATAATAATACAAACACACGGATAGACAAAAGTTACGAAAGGTGGATAGGCGCAGTGAGGTAAGAGAGACAGTAAACAAAACAGGCAAAATGGTACTTCTTCTGCATCCATATTCTTTTTTTTTTTATTATTTCTCGGGGCAGAGAATTACGGATCTAAATTTCGCAATATAATCGTAACCGTATTAAAAAAAAAAAAGTAGTTGCCGAGTTAGGAAAAACAGGTTGAAGAGCTTGCACCGTAGGAAATCCCAAATGAAAGTCAATTTAAGCATTTTTAGACACACTGTTGCTCAGAGTTAATTACTTTTCAACAGCCTCGTTTGAACTTTTTGAATGGGGTGTAGGTTTTTCAGAAATCACAAGAGCGTTTTTATGCTGTAGTGCGTTCTTTAAAACGATAAGACACCTTATTAGGTGGGGATAAAATTTAAAGTACTATAAAAAAAAAAATATCTGGTCGTAAAATAAAGGCTCCGTTCACACTCTTGCGACCGAGTTCGACCGAAAGAGACCAAACCGGTTTTTAAGCCTCTTGCGATCTCTTAGGACCAGCTCGGCTGCAGCGGAGCTGGTCCTAAGAGATCGCAAGAGGCTTAAAACCGGTTTGGTCTCTCTCGGTCGAACTCGGTTGCAGAGTGTGAACGGACCTTAACTCTTAGGGTTCTTCGATTCGTTCATAGTTTGCAGTCTAAAAGTTATGTTGAGCACTCTCTAAAAGGGTTTTTCGTGAAAAACGTATAAAAAGGTCCTTTAAAATCCTTTTTTTTTTTAAGGCGAAAGAATGTTTTTTGTTATTCTAGTGCGCCAGGGGCGATAGTGCTTGAGGTGAAACCTGACGAAACCGCTCTTCATGAGTTGAAAAAGCTCTTGGTGTGTTAAAAAACCTTTCAATAGTGTAAAAGGATGTCAGGAAACAAACAAAAGAAGACGAAAGGAGATTAAAATGAAAAGTCAGATTATTTAATAAACGCAGGGTACTGAGCAGTAGTATTCTTTTAGCAAATAAGAGGTGTTTAAATGTATAAGGAATTAAAAATTGTACAAGGCGCCACCTTTAAAAACTCAGCTCTAATCAGGTTCTTTACATAGTCGCTAGGTGGAGCAAGCTACCGATTATCTTTTAAGGGTGCAGTTGGTAGTGCTCCAGCGGCTCCAGCCGGTACGCGCTGACGCGCCCTCCATTTACCGATTGCAAAAATGGCGGCGCGCATGTGGTTTGTGTGCCGTGCAGCGAGAGCGGCGGCGTTTTCTCCGAATTTCGTCGCAAATACCCCCTCATTCTCCGTCCGAAGTTACAAGAGCGCAGTGAGCTTGGACAAAATCTACCCGGACAGCGACCTAAATCACGTCAAGCCCGTCGATGCCCCGCAGAGCACCAATGAAGTCTTCAGTGGCTACATACCCATGAACCGTGTGGACGTGCGTGAGAACAACCCCGATAATCCTTTCAGGGTGGAACTTCGGGTGCATCTGGATTCTGCCGACTGGATACCTCAGTCGGGAAGGGACAGGCTGAAGAAACTGGCCAAGGTCTACATCGACGCCGACGGCAAGTTGGTCGTGTCTTCGGATAAGACGAAAAAGAAACTCGTGAACGTCGCCGACTGCGTGGACAAGTTGAGGACCATGATTCGCGAAGCCTGCAAGCCTCCTCCGGAGAACATTCCAGAGACGAGGTTCACGCTGAGGGCGAAAGCAGAACGTACGGCCGCCAAGAGGTTACTCGTCCGAAAAGACGCCATCAAGCTCACTTCGTGATTTATGGTCCAAACTTTCGTATTGCCGTAAATTAGGTGTAGACGGACGATGTGCTTCGCAGATTCTTGGTCTCTTTGCTTTACGCTCTAAATAAACGCGGAGTTATCTTTGCATCACTCGTGTACCTATTCTGATCGACGAGCTTTCTTCCGGTTCCAGGTTCCAACCTGCGGGTGCTTTTCGACTACCAGCCGTTGGAGGGCGCGAGTTACCTTCTATTTCAGTTGGAAGTCTGCGCATTTATCGAGCAACGGAAAACTCCGGTATGTAGAGGATACACCAGGCTCTGGGATACACTAGAGGAACCGCGGGTCCGTAATTTTAAGGCTCATTATTGAAAGTAATTATAAATTATGGTATGACATGACGCAACTAATAGTTTAACCTATACTTTAATACCAATATTTTTGGGGCAGTACGAAATGTACGAAACACTGAGTAGAGAGCGCTAGTTGCCACAAATTTGTTGGATGCAGGCGTATTTAGTATCTAGTACTATGAGTTATATCCAGTTATTTCTCTACCCACTTGTTTTTCACGGCGGCAGGCGGCAGCGGACAAAGCAGCGGCGGGGGAGCACGGCCAAAACAGTGACGGCCAACACGGCACGCTTATTAAGTTAGTTCAGTGTTCAGGAGATTCAACACGTTGTCATCTCACAAACGTAATATGACTTGCCTTCAACACGTTGAGCCTCAGTAGCTCGTACTGCTCATTTGCCAGTTGTGGTGAGCAAAACTTCTCGTACTCCTTCGTGCTGTCTGTCAGTCGTGGGCTGCTTACATGGGTATTCGTGATATGTGACGTTGTTTTGAACGAGAGCGTTATCGGAACTTTATTAAGGACCACTTTAGAGAGCCGCACGTTGAACAGGTTCTGGTGTGGAAGTACGTGAGCACGTGCTGAAGCGAACGCGGGCACTACCTCAGCCGAGGAAGCTAGATCGTGCTGGCTTTGTTGTGCTGCAGTGGTCTAAAGTGGGCTGCCCCAGTTGCTTTTGTTCCTTTTTGCCCCCAAGTTCGTTCTATACTTGTGTCACCTTAAGTCCAGATGCAGTTGACTCTACGAGCAGATGGGACCAGACGGACAGCGTCAAAAGGGCACCATCATGGTGTTCATGTTTCTGTACGTGTTCTGTCATCGCTGAACCAATAATAAACAGAAAAGGCGTAGTGACTTGCGCTTTTGACGGTGCTTGGTTAGTCCCATTACCTTGTAGCGTTGGCTGCGTCTGCACTTCAGCTAAAACAAAATAATTTTTTTTTGTAGCGATTATTTTGACGTTTACTTTCGAAATAATTTGGAATATATTTTGACATCCGTGACGCCACTTCCTGAAGACATGAAAATATTCTGAAACATTTTGACGTCCCCCGTCAAAATATTTTTAAATTATTTTGACGTCTCCAACTTAGAACTTTGGAGCTTGGGAATCCGGACTGGGGAGCGATCGAAGGTGGCGGTCAAGGAGATATCATCTTGCTTGCAGCAAATACTTCACTAGGGGCAATACAGGACACTTTGCTCATTTGCATTAGACGAAGCGATGGCCGCGCCGATTCCTCCCCTGGTGGCGTGGGGTAATTTGGGTGTGTCCCTCCATATTTTCTCTCCCCTCCTCTCCCATTTCTCCTCCCGTCAGAACACGTGACCGATATGCGCCACCGACAATGGCAAACGCGGGTGGGCAATCACGCGGGCGTCGGCTAGGCCGGGCGCGACGACTATCAATGGGCACCATTGCGTGAACCGTCACCGCATGTTGATGCCGGTGTCCTTATCTGTGGATGACATGCTACAGGGTCCTTTTGTGGTGCACCAAGTATGACGCGTTCGCCGCTGTAAACAATCAGTGAAGATGGCAGGAGGTACAGTGTGCTCCGTTCTCCACTGTTTCAACAAAAAGATTGTCGAATTTTTTGTTGTTATTTTCAAATAACAAGAAATGGATGACTCGAATAAATCGCCACATATCTAATACACAGAACCCCACTCCTGATTTCAGCATTTTGCACCAGCCAGACATTCCCGAAACCAGCACTTTGGAAACTTCCCGACATACCGAGCTTGCGAAAATAAGGTAGTTTACTCAAGGTGTCTTCTCAGGCGCTTCAGCAGTAATCATAGTAGCACATACTTTGCATTGAAGTATATGACAATGCATTGCTGTATCCTGCTAAACGTGCCTTTCGTGTCGATATAGTTCCTTAATATTAGTTGCTCCATACTGCTTTGAAGTGCGAATACAACTAACCACACTTATCAGAGCAGCTTTCAAAACCGCTCGTACAAATTTTGATATCCGCTGATCGAGCTACAGGCGTGCGGTTTATATAACAGAATGAAGATACAGAGCTCATCCTACGTATATAGACAAAGGAGCTGAATGCCATGTCATAAAATCTGCAGTTAATTGAAAAATGCATGTATCTCATACAACCGTGCCAGAACCCTTGTTCGTTTGTGCCGGTCCATAAACATCAAGGAGGCAATGTTTGCATTCAGAACCTTTTACTTAACATCCAGATCGTTTCGTGGTCAACCCGCTCGTTATGCCTGAACCAAACAGAAAATCTAAACTAAACAACGAACTCGCGAAACCCGGTTAGAAACAGGGCGGGTGCCAGATGCAAAGCAAGACTGTAACCATACGAAGACGTGCTCGCACAATATAAAGGCACAAAGATTGTGCCAAATTTTCCAGTGTTATGTCGTGTATGCACTTACATTTGTTGCGTGCAGGCAAGACAGAGGGATATCCAGCTTGCTTTTGTTGTACAGTAACACCTCGTTAATTCTGACATCATGGGACCGGCAAAAATGTCTGAATTATCCGAAAGTCGAAATATCGAAAGGACAAAGAAAACTGCGCAAAAACGTTTCCCTGTGACATACCTTTATTTTGAGAAGAAAGCTGTTATTGCCGCCTGCTTTCTGGACGGCACTTGGGCGGAGACGACAACTTTCCTTAGCGCAGTCAGATGCTCCACCGCGCTCGCACTGTCAGATCTACGCATCCCGTGCGCTGACGATTTACCACAGCAAGGCCTCTTCTAGTTTCGGGTGCACCACCTGCCACAGCCGCTTTCTTTTCGCATTGAACTTCTCACTCTTGAAAGCCTGTAGGATCTCGGCCTCAATTTTCACAAACGTGGCCAAAGTGCTTCTCTTGACGTCGTACCTTTCCATCACTTGTTGTCGAGAGACGCCGTCCTTCAAGGCCCTCAGTATTTCCACTTTCGTCGCTAAATTCTTGGCCTGGTACAGCTACAACGGAACAAGAGTATCACAAGTGACGATGACCGGAGCAGCAAAATCGCGACACCCGACGCAATTTTTCCCGAAGCGCGCCGATAGCGAGAGTGCCAGTCATGTTGCATGTTTCAATGGGGGGTGGCTGGCAAAAAATTGAGGTAAGATAGCTGTTAAAATGCAGACTTTAGGATGGGCTGCTTTCTGCCGGCCACCCCGCGTTGAGGCATGAAGCGTGACGGTCACTCTCGCTGTCGGCGCGCTCGGCGCCACGTGTTGCGATTTTGCCGCTCCGGTCGTAAATCACTTGTGCTACTATTTTCCGTTGCAGCTGTACTTCTGCCGCTTCCATGCCAGGAGACTAGCGCGCTGATGCACGGCAATCCAGACTCCAGAGCAAAACTGGTGCGAAACACAAAGAACTGGAAGAGCGAAAAACCATAGGAAAAACGGAAAAACCACGTGTGCACCTCGGATAGATAGCAATCGTACCCTTTGGAACAAACGGTAGCTTGCGCCACCTGCCGAATTTGTCCGAATCAACCATAGCGTGCCACATTCCCTCCGGATTAATGAGCGTTTGGTGCCGTTGACTAATACACACGTTTGATGGGACCGGATCGGCAGTTCAAATTATCCGAATTTCGAGTTAGCGGGGGTTGAATCAACGATGTTTTACTGTACGTTCTTAATTTTAAGTGAAACGCGTGCCGAGATGCAAGCTCAGAACACTCAGAACATCACCACTGGGCATGTGACGTCAAATAGGATCAACTGTCGAGCCAGTCCCACACGCACGCTGAATAAGACATTTCCACTGCCGAAACTTATTAGGCACGCAACAGATGAATCCGTCAAAATGCCAACACAACACCGATAACACCATCAGATACTAAACAGAATGAAACAACAAAACGGCTACCACTGGCGACAGCAGCTGCATTGAAAGAGGACATAGAAATAATAAAGCCACTATTCTGACTTTTTACAGAAGCGACGTCACAGACGTCGAAATAATTATTGAGATATATTGAAGGTGGACGTTGAGATAGTCACTGCCTTGATGTTTTTCAGAAGTGACGTCACAGACGTCGAAATAATCTTCGAAATATTTTGACGGTGGAAGTCGAAATAGTCACTGCCTTACAACTTCGAACAACAAAGAGGCAGCGGTGTGTAGGGTATGCACGTGAAAGTGAAGTCGGTTTCTCATTCAGGTACTTGTCGACTTTTTGTTCAGCAAACGGGTACTGTTGTCAAGACTGAATCGTTTGGTGCTTTAGGCGATAGCTTTAAAATAAACTTCACAAGGCCCAGCTCACGGCCATGACTTCATGTAACAGACTGCTAGCACGTCAGTTTTTCATGCTTTTGCGCATGAGTAGTGTCACCTGAAGCCTTAAAAACAGAGCGTGCTCGCCGGACTGTTTTTAGCAATTAACAGTCCTACCAAAATATATATAAAAAAGAGAAAATACTTGCAGGTAAAGGAATAACGGATTTGGCGGAAGCATTGGGTTTTGCTGGCGAGGATGGAAGAATAAAGGAGAAAATTACAGTCGCAAAGAGGAGGTTGGAATATTGGTTTTGTTTGTTTGAAACATATTTTAATATATACACCCTCACCAGCTTGATCTCGGGTCCTTTATGAGTGGGGGAGGGGGGGGGGATAGGATAGGATAGGATAGGATATAGGGGGAATTGAAAGTCTTAAAATTGGTTTCTGATGCTAGTCTTCCAAAAAGAATTTCAAGAGAGTTGAGTACCATTCTACCTTTGCTGAGCTTTGCCCTCTGGCCTTATCCAGTCTGAGAGGGTCTTGGGGTGATGCACAGCCGGAAAATCACATATTGTGGCCCGTCGTGTTCGTGTAGTAGCGGGACATCTCTAAAGCAGATGCTCTGTATTGTCTAAGTCCGACACCCTTCTGGTTATCGGATCCGCCTTACACTGTCCAGTTTAGCTTGCAGGTTTTGGGGGTTACTGCAGTGTTTGTGTGGATGCGGCAGAGCATAATTCGGTCACCCCGGCCGTATTCGGCTAGTAGTTCACCACACGGGTCTTGAGGTACCAGGTCTGCTAGAGTCTTGTGCTGCCTCATCCATCCCGGGGACAGGAACTCGTTGGGATTGAAGGGGAGGACAATATTATCGCCTTGTTGACATGGTTCGTGACGATCCTGGTCTGGATGCGCGGTCTCGGTTTCCAGCGCAGTTCTGGCTGCATTGCCGGCCTCTTCGTTACCGTAGATGCCGGAGTGTCCCAGCAGGCGCGTAGCCAGGGGGGGTGTTCAGGTGTCAGAACACCCCCTGAAATTTTACTTTGATGTATATATACATATATATAATCTTTTTTGTTATTGTGAGTGTGATTGTGCCAGCACCTTAAAACACCCCCCGAAAATATTTTCTGGCTACGCCACTGTGTCCCAGCACCCATCCGATTAGTAGGATGCGCCCTTCACATGCGAGTTGCTGGCCTAGTTCTCCCAACTGCCGGACAACGTTGTATGTTCCGAATCTCGCATTCTGCATGAACCTCCCTTCTGTCCGTGAAGACCCGCACGCGTCTGTAGAGGGCTGGCGTCTTGCTGCGCTCTGTGGCTGCGTGCTTGGCTCCCGCAAGTATAGCCTCAAGCACCGCTTCCTTGAGGCTACGTTCGCCTTGGAGCGCCTTGTAGTGTGCAGTCTCGCCGTTGAGATTGAACCATGCAATGGCTCCTTGCCCATTTCGGCTCAATGCTGCATTTGAGTATACGTATCGGTTGGTGAACTCCCTGCTATATTCTCGCATGAAGTCGTTGTGCTCCGTGGGTCTTTGAACCCGTCACACTTCATGGTTCTTTCCCATGTCGCGAGCCAAAGGAGCAAATATGGTAAGTTGAATCGTCGTCTCTTCGAGGCTTCTGTGTGGGAGCGTCGGAAGGTGATCTGTTGTGTACCCGATGTGCCATAGTGTGGCTCTTCCTGGTTCTGTGATCTTATACCAATCTAGTTGTGCCTCACTGAGTGCATCCGCACGTCCCTTGAGAGTGTCAAGCCTGGAGTGTATGCTTAGGTCTCCCTAATGGTTGCGAATTTCGGAAGTCCACTGATCGTCCTCATGGCTTCTCTGTTGAGTCGTTAGAGTTTTAGTGTTTGTGCTTGGGGGAGTCTATTATAGTTGTATGTATCCATAAAGAACTTTGAAAGCCAGGAGTGCTAGAGCCAGAGTGCATGTTACTTTTTCTGTGGCTCCCCATTTTTTGTGGCTACTCCTGATTAGCTGCAGTGTGCTCTTCCTTGTTTTCGTTACTCTCTGCCTCCATGTATGGGGTCTTCCAGAATATTGATGAAAATTATCTAGGGAAAAGTGTATGAAGTAAATGTAACTACCACAGCTTGGGACAGGCAGGACAGAAAAAAATTGGGACTCCCTCCCTCGTGGTTTCGGGCCAAAGTCTCAACCCCGTCTCCCAAGGGGTTTGGTGTTGGTATAACACCGACAATTAAGGATTGAGGATCATGAGCCTCAAACATGCGCTCGCAGTTGAAGCACAGCGAAAGGCAACCAGTGCCGCTGGGGCCGGGAAAATACAAATATCTGAGAGTCTGGCTCAATAAGGGAAGGAAATATCTAGAGCAATATGAAGATATTAAATATAATTGGAGAAGGGAAAATAAATTCATCTATTATTATTATGAATCTCAATGCACTATGGAACTATAGTAGGTATGAAGTGGTCAGGGGTATATGGAAAGGAGTGATGGTACCAGAGCTGTCTTCTGGCAGTGGGGAGCTGTGCATGAAATCAGAGGTTCAATGACGATTAGAAATTCGAGAAAGAAGCTTAGGCAGATTGGTACTGGGAGCACATGAAAAGACACCAAATGAAGGGAGTACAGGGTGACGTGGGCTGGTCGGTGTTTGGGAGCAGGGAGGCAATTAGCAAGTTGAAATTTGAACAAAGTTTAACCGAAATGGATGATACACGGTGGGCACGGAAGGTATTCAAGCATTGATACATGAAAAGTTTAAACACAAAATGGACAAACCGAACCTGAAAGCTTAATTTAAATACCTGCACACTAGTGATGGGGCTTAGTAGACTACTTCAGGGGGAAAGGGAGTGAAATAGGCAGAAAGAAAGATGTGGGAGGTGAGAATGCAGGAAAAATCAGCTCTAACAATGTACAGGTCACAAAAATACGACATAAGAAAGAAAAAGCCGACGTGCGCTGAACTGGTCATGCGCTCTCGTGACGTGTGCTCTAATGGCAAGCGCACTCCTGTAGCAGTGCTCTCGTGTCGCACACTCTAACGTCGGCGCTCTAGTGTCGTGCGCTCAAAAGGGCCTCTCCCAACAATAACAACTTTTATTAGCAAAAGTTGAGGTACTCTGGGTGGCTTGCAAGACATCGGCAGCAAACGCCTGCCACCGACTTTCAGCATCTTTCGTGATTTTGGCGTGGTGTTATGAGCTGCGTACGGCACGGCATGGGGCTTCAAACTCCACAACCTGTTGCCTTGCCTGTGATCTTCTTGCTTGAAATTAGGGCTGCCAACTTTGCCTGGGTTGACTGGAACATGTTGCTGCCCCCTTAGCCTAGCCGATGCCTTTCTGAATGCAAGCAGCAACAGTGGGAATTCTGCACACTATCACGCAAGGCTTTCTGTTTTTTTTTTCTCTCGGTGTGTATATATTGCATGTACGCTAATGCTTAGACGGCCCGCTGAAAATCGGTTTCTCAACGTATCGCGCTGCAATGTACTATAGAGGTGCAACCACACGGTGGAAGCATGGGGTGAAAATATCAAAGGATTAGCTTACCTTGTTTAAAAAGATTAAAAGGAAAAACCCGTTTCGGGCTATCTGCCGCGGCATTCGCAGACGACGTCATGACGTACCGGGATTGCCTAGTTATATCACCCGCCAACAGATGTCGGAAGTGTCGGGCGCATCGGCTCCAAGCTTAGCAGACGTGCCCGGTGTTTGATTTGTTCAAATTAACGAATCAAACATGAATTGTGAATGATACACTTCAAACTACAAGCTACCAACGAAGCGCAGAAGCGGTCACGTGATTCTTGCTACTACCTCATGACAAAGAGCTGCGTGGTGGCGCCACTCCATCTTCTTGGGGCTAACAGCTGCAACAATCGGACTACGTGCAGTGTGCATTTCAGATTTGTAAATGTTGAGCACTGATCTATCAGGCTTGGACCGTATGTTTGGTACTTACGAGTGCACTAAATCATCTCTTCTCCCCTGCTGGCGTAAGACCTGGTGTAGTGATGCGGATTCAGCATCCTCCAAAGTATGTCACTGCATTGTGGACTATACCGGCCATTTCTGCAAATACTTACAGGCATCCCTTCAGATAGGGTTGGTTTAGAAAGAAGATCTTTTCGGGAGCGAACTGCCAGCCACGGGGGACGTCAAGGGTGGCAATAAGACACATTACTTAGCAAAGTAATTACCTAAGATTTGCTAATGAACTTTTTAAGTAGTGAAAAGAAACACATGGTTCTAACTAGAAACTCGCTGAGCGTCGTTGAAAAGTAAATCGGTCAATTTCAGGACGAGAGCAGGTGCTAGGCGTTTGAATGCGCTAATGTTTTCACTCGTGCAGCAGGTGGAAGGCGATCATTGCCAAAATGTGAATGATAACAAAATAATCTGTTTTCTGATCGACTAATTTAGGGGTTTTTGATGACGCTCAGCAAGCTTCCAATTGAAACCATTTGTTTATTTTCACAAATTAAAAGTTTATTAGTACATTTTAGGTAATTATCTCGCTGATTAGAGTGTTTTTGTAATCCCTGACATCCACTGTGGCTGGCAGTTAGATCTTGAAAATACTTTTTTATCAACCACCCTGTTTGAAGAAATGTTTGAAAGTGTGTGCAGAAATGGCCGGTATATGAATGTCCGTTATGTTAAGCATTAAGCAACACTCTAAATGTTTTGTGCGAAGAGGAACATGGCAGTTTTCCTGAATGGGTGTATCTGAGGGTCCCGCTGTTCAATCGAATTTATCCACAAAGCTAAAGCACTGTTTTTGAAACAAATTTAGCAAAAATATGCGTAAAACTGATGGATTCTGGTGGCATAGTTATCTCAGATTTTATCTTTTGCGAGTCCTAACCTCTTTTCTGATCGGACTTTTATTGTACTGGCAGTGCGGCGGAAAAAAGAAGAA
This sequence comes from Ixodes ricinus, assembly GCA_037355805.1. NCBI lineage: Eukaryota > Metazoa > Arthropoda > Arachnida > Ixodida > Ixodidae > Ixodes > Ixodes ricinus. The sequence continues at coordinate 77,835 of JAZHYW010026622.1, forward strand.
AACTGATTATGTTAGTATACTTCCTAAGTTTATGTTGGGCGATGCAAGCTACCGCCTATGTGGAGTGCAAGTTCATCTGCTTCTTGCAAAGGGTTGCACTGCTGTAAGAACGCCAAGTTATGATTGGTTCTGATGGAGGGATAGGGGTAGACCTCAATGCTAGCTGCTTTGAGGTCTACCCACCATCTTTCTAATCGTAGCCAATCGGAGCTTGGCGTTCTGACGTCAGCCCTGCTCAAGAAACAGACGAACTTGCTGTCCGCATTGCTAGGCTCACAAGCATTCCATTTCCCCATTCATTCGTCATTGTTATCTCGAAATAGCAAAGTTCTGGGTGTGTCTCGTTTGTGTTATCTTCATAGTTGTCTGGCTAGCTTGATGTGCTTGGAGGGCGTGCTCACTTTCTTCTTAATTAATGTAATTTTTCTTTGCATTTGGTCCTAGTCATCTCAAATGGTCCTGTGCATCCTTCGTGATCTAACAAGCCTACTTCCGAACCTGACCGCAGGCAGCATTTGGAATGGAACCGATCCAGTCCTCAAATCGTGGTAAGTTTTCATTTCAACCTCTTTCATTAAAAAAAAAAAAAAAAAGAAATTGGGGTGTGTGTATGTTTATACAACCTAGAACTTAGTCTGCCTCAACGGGCGACTTGTCTCCCAGCTGTAGATGAGAAATTTAGCCAGTTCAGTACAACCGCTAGCCTGGAGTTTTTAACGTGCACCACGCAGTAGTTATACACGACTGCACGCCAGTACGATGTTCATCCAGATCGAAATGGGCAGGGGTGGGGATTGAGCCCAGGATCCCTGGGTTCTGCAGCGCGAGCTTTCGCTCCACGTGCTCCGAGCTGGTGTGCGCTAGCCCACTCGGCCCCCCCCTCTTTCATTAACGGAGGACATTGGCAGTGTCTAGACTATAGGCGGTTATACTTTAGAGCAATGCTTCTTGTTCAGCTCTCCGCGGACTCCTAGGGGTTCGTGCGGATTCGTTGATCCTCCACCAGGGACGCGTCCTCAGTCGAGCCCAGATGAAGATGTGCATGGTGATGTGGGTTGGGCTTCGAGGGAAGGAAGACTAGGAGCACATTTGAATTTTTGGAGAAGTTCATGGCAGTGGGGAACAAGTATTGGGCAGTGTAAATTTTGGGTTCCTATACATGTGAAGGTGAAGATAAGCTTGAGGAAGAGGCTTTCTGCCAGACTGGGCTAATGTTGGCAACAAATGAACAGTATAGAAGGTTAGTCATGGCATCCTCATTTTTTTCTTCTTCATAAATAGTGTTAAAAAGTTTTATTGAAAATTTGCATTTTACACGAGCATTAGAGAAAACATTCACTCCTCCTCCAGATGTTGTTTGTTACTCGCACAATATATTCCTGGCCATACTGTTGAAAACATTCAGGAAGGTGGAGAGCAAGGAACATCTGGAGGCCAGGTAAATGTTTCCTCTAATTTTCATACAAACTGCCAGTTTTCAATAAAGTGTTTGAGGCATCATAGAGGTTGTTGAACGCACTTGGGGATTTGTAGGATTTATGTCGTTCTCACATACATGGACCAGGCTAGTCGAACAGGTAGTCCTACATAAGTGCCCACAATACCTTCTGCAGATTGTCATTTCTTTGAGAAACAAGTGCTCTTTTTTCCCATGGGATCAGGAAGGCATGTCGATCCCATATAATAAAATTTTAGGAGGTACCGCAGTTACCACTCGAGCGGTGAGACTTTTAAAGTACTTGCCACTCACTGCGTGTCCTCAAAAACAAGGAAATACAATAGCCAACCGGAAATAACATAGTCCCCCTTGGAAGTTTCGCCATTATTTGTTTTTGTTTACCTCCGCACACCCTGTATATGGCATTCGGGCCACTTCCAACCGTCGTGACAGGGAGCCGAGAACACTTCCGATTCAGGTATTGTTGGTGTGCTTTTAAAGAGCGACATCACTGCTGTGTCTTGCTTGGTCTAAAGTTAAATCAGTCTTTTGTTATGTTTTCCGCGTCCACCGGCTCCTTGAAGTTTTGTACTGTTTTGTAATTGACTGGGCAACTTTGCTGTGGCAGATCTCTGCAAAATAGAAAGTGCAACGAACTGCGACTCCGCGGCCGTCGAGCGTGGACAGTAGCTGTCATGCATGCGTTGATTTAAAACTGAACACTAGGACCGCTTAATTTTTGAAATGAAAGATGTACATATCCGACTCTTCCGAACGGCGAAGAGACTTATCGAGCAAGTCACACTTGAGTTCTTAAGCAAATAAAAAATTTATTGATATATTAATAATATTCGCCCAAATATAATTTTATATTTTAGCCTGAACCTAGGTTTTTATAACACAGACCACTGACACTGACCAACTTGTTACTTTTTATTTATTTATTCATGGTACCTCAAAAGCCCAATTAAGGGCATTACATGAGGGAGGGTTCATTCAGGGTAAACATCAATCAGAACGCAAAAAGAAAAAGAAATGTGAGTACAGAAAATAAAAACAATAAAAAAAAACACATTGACAAAAAAAATTGGCTTATAACAGGGAAAGTAAAGCAAATGCAAAGTGAAAAGATGTAGATTAAAGAAAACACATTTGCAAATGAAGTTGTTACAGACATCCAAGAAGTGTTTAATCTTGCGAAGCAAGTATGGCCCAATCTATTAGTGGGAAGTGACCAAATAAAAATATGTTTGCTTTTGGGACATCTTTGCGTGTGGAATAAAGTTGATCATGAAAAGTGTTAGTGAACTTCGAAGTACTGTCAGGAAGGCGATAACAAACCCCAAGGATGTTTTTTTTTTTTTCGGAATGAGGAATAAAGACCAACCCAAGTTGTTTCTATATCGCCATCAGTTAAAATGACGTATGACGAATTTCTCATGTTTTTTTGACACAATTCGTAACATTTTTTTTATCTATTCTATCGAGTAGGTAAAAGTTAGAGTGAGAACTGTTATTTCTCCTGTTATATATCCAAACCCCTGAGTACTGTTATATATCCAAACCAGAAATTCAAAATAAAGAAAAGCATTTCTTTATTTTGAATTTCTGGTTTGGGTTATGTCTCTGTATGGATCAGGAGATCAGAATCGTTATCGCAAAGGAACGATGATAATATATCACATTTTGGAATGACACCTCATATAATTGTGAATGATTCCAAAAGTGAAAGGGTGTTAGTGACAATGCAAGAACATGCCAATTTATTGCATGGCAGTTTTGCTGGATTGTTTCCCTTTTGCTATCTTAGCAATGGCTAAACAGAGTTCAAATGACAGTTGACGACATAGGTAGTGTTATCAATTTTCAGTTTGTCGAAGCTTAGATTAAAAGGAACATTTTTTGTCTTGGCGTACTCAATTAGTTTGCTTCTTGCATTACGGACAGGGATAGAAAAGTCCTCCCCTACAGAGAAGAGCTTGCCTTTCAAATTGGGACCGGAAGAAAGGATGCTCTCTTTGTCCTTAAAACCTAGAGAACGTAACAATGATGGGGTGTTTTTTCTCGGTGGTGTGCTGCCCAATGCAATGGGCTCTTTCAATGTTATCGGGGTTAGTGCTGATACCAAAATGGCGACCACAGAGTTCAAGAATCTTTCTTTCTGATAAAGCCTAGCTTCATTTGGTTCGTCTATGATTCCACAAAAGAGCAAGTTAGAACAGCGTGATCGGTTTTTGGCGTCATCGCATTTAGAAGCCACATTATTCAGTTTTGACGATAAAGTGACAAAATTTTCGCTGGAAGCGAGGACGATGTGCAAGGTTTCGCATTTTGTAAGTTCAGCCTCCAGCGCGGTCACTTTTGCAGATAGTTGTTTTATCTGCTTGTCCGCATTCTTTTGTTGCTCTTTCATGGTTTTCATATCTGAAAGAATTCCCCTTTGCCCTTCCTCTATTCTATTGACAATAGTAAGTATTTGCGCTTGTACATCATCAGAACCATCAGGCCCGGGGTCAGGGTTAGATTCAACGTCGCCTGCTACCAGCAGTCGGGAACATGACAAGCAAAAGACGAAGAATGATTCAAACAGCAAACGAGCACGCTTACACAAACCTAGAGTGTTGAAGGGGGATGACACTATCACTACAGAGGAACGGCTACAAAAGCGGGTGCTCATATAATTAACCTGGCACAGTAGAAGTGGTGAGCATTCCGTCTTGCCGTTTGGGGGTTAGTCCCCCCAAACGTTTGTCTGTATAGTGGGGCATCCATGTTAGCATAACATGACTGCATCACATGCCGGAATTCTTTCACTGATAACTAGAAGGAAGTCACTAAGTTATTGCCAATTAGAAAACCTCATATCTAACAGTCTCCTGAAACCTTGTTCTTGTTTCTTTCTCTGATTAATGAGGTATCCAACCTTTAAAAAGTGTTCATATCCAGATTCTTGATCCAAAAATACTGTGTAAAAAACATTTTGTTGTCAGGAAAGAAAAATAATTCTAAAAAACAGAAAGAACTTGAAAACGGCTTCTAAGCACCATGGATATCGAACTTTTGATAGACATAACTAAATAATTGGGCTCATTCTGAGTGTAGTAAATAGAAGATATGTAAACTGTAAACTGCATAAAAATTTTATTTTTCCTGGGATTTTTGCTTTTAAAGACTAGGGACTCCCCTTGATTAATGGTGTCAGTTCTGTTTAAAAGCTATGGTGAACTGAATTCAAAAGGGCAGCAACATACTGCATAGCTTCAGCAAGACTGCATTAGTGGCTACTCTTTTCTAAACTAAGTGGCTATCTTAGTTGGGCATTTCTGTGTGTGCTAATACACAAGCATTTTTCTTGTAGGTGATGGAGCTGCACCGTTAGAGAAAACGAGCAGGCCATTGAAAGTCACCGAGGTCGTCTCGTTCAGTTGCTGTTCCTGCACCTATGTCACCAGAGATCAGCGTGGAATCGTGAGCCACCTGGTTGCCCATGGCGATGAACAATTTAAGAGCCAGCATCCTCCCGTGTCCTCTGGATCCAGGTCCAAAGTGCCAAGCAACACTCAAAAGCACAAAAGTGATCCTCAAGCCTTTGATCAGAATTCAGATCTGAGAAGGCATATCCAAACACACACTCGTGGGAAGCCATTTAAGTGCAAGCTTTGCCCAGAGTCATTTGCTCTGAATTCAAATCTGAGAATTCATATTCAAACACACACTGGTGAGAAGCAATTTAAGTGCAGGCTTTGCCCAAAAGCCTTTACTCGGAATGGAAATCTGAAAGTCCATAATCGAACACATACTGGTGAAAAGCCATTTAAGTGCAAGCTTTGCTCCCAAGCTTTTGCTCAGAATTCACATCTGAAAGACCATTATCAAAGACACACTGGTAAAAAGCCATTTAAGTGCAAGCTTTGCCAAAAAGCCTTTGCTCTGAATTTATATCTGAGAAGGCATAACCAAACACACACTGGTGAAAAGCCATTTAAGTGCAAGCTTTGCTCCCAAGCCTTTGCTCGGAATTCAGATCTAAGAGTCCATAATCAAACACACACTGGTGAAAAGCCATTTAAGTGCAAGCTTTGCCCAAAATCATTTGCTCGGAATTCAGCTCTGAGAAGGCATAATAATACACACACAGGTGAAAAACCCTATAAGTGCAAGCTTTGTCCCCAAGCCTTTGCTCAGAATTCACAACTGAGACGCCATAATCAAACACACACTGGTGAAAAGCCATTTAAGTGCAAGCTTTGCCCGAAATCATTTGCTCTGAATTCAGCTCTGAGAAGGCATAATAATATACACACTGGTGAAAAACCATTTAAGTGCAAGCTATGCCCAAAAGCCTTTGCTCGGAATTCAGATCTTAGAAGGCATAAGCGAACACACATTTGTTAAAAACCATTTAAGCGGCACACTTTGCCCAAAAGCCTTTGCTCTGTATTCAGCTCTGAGAAAGCATAACCCAACACACACTGGTGAAATGCCTTTTAAGTGCAAGCTTCGCCCCCAAGCCTTTAATTGGAATGCACATCTGAGGGACCATAATCAAGCACACACTGGTGAAAAGCAATTTAAGTGCAAGTATTACCCCCAGGCCTTTTCTTGAAAGTTTTATCTGACCCGCCATAGTCAAACACACACAGTGGAAAAACCATTTGTGCAAGCACTGCTTTCAAGCATTTTTTTCACGATTCCAGTCTGAACCGCCATATCGAACACAGTGCTCAAAAACCTTACAGATGCACATATGCTGAATGGCTTGGAATTGACCTGTAAGTTGAGCCTGCCATGCTTTATAGTGTGTGCAATAATTTCAATCGTGCAGAATTGTATGCCATTTTCATTTGTCTGAGTGCAAGATAAATCTCAAGGCATCGCTCAGACTAATAGTTAAAGCTCGCCACACTGAAGCGCTTATGCGCAATAAGCCTTACAAAGGCCAGCAGCATCCCATGTCATTTTCTAAACGGTCTTCGCTCATCTGGCACATGCCAAAAGTTGAGGTTGACAAACCCTAAGGGCATTTTCATTAAAAAAACGGGCAGCAAACAGCCCTTTCAAAAGCCAGCAATATATGGGAAGGTTCTGTTTGAATTCCGGTATGGTGGGTCACAGACATTGTGCACACAGCCCCACTGTCTGGCATAATGCTCCCGATTCTTTCGTCCAAATGCCATTGTTTGTCATCACATAAATGTATTAGGGAGTGGGCAATGATTCCTTGTCAGCTGCAATCTAGAGGCTGGGCAACGTAATCAGGAACTTCGTTTAACGTGTTTTTAGAGCAGCTACTTGCTAGGTTCTGCATCTGAATGCGTATTGGGTCAGGTTTAGGTCTTGTTCCGAGCTCCTTTGCGCTTGCTCGATGTATACTCGTTTGAGGTGTGGTCCATTATGTTTGAAAAATGTCTGTTTTCTTTTGATAGAACTCTTTTTTTATGTGGAAGAAACAAACCTTCACAAAGTAATTGTGGTTAAAAAAATGTAAAATTCACTTTTGTTGTAAAAAAAATAAAAGATTGGCTGTTTCAATTTTGACACTTGTTTCTTCCATCCTTTGTAGCTTTGAGTACTGAAGTAAGTGTGATGGAGCTTTTTCCAAGATTATTTTGTTTTGTTGTCCTGCACCATGCAAAAGCAGTTTTGTGGCGTTTACCTCGATGGGGGACGGATTTCAGAGTGTGCGAAGCCCCACAGCGCTTTCTTCTGCCGATCAGGACATTGCTAGTTGAATAGACATTATGCGAAATCGCTTGGTGGTCAGACAACATGAGAGCGTCGCCATTTGAATGTTGGCAAGCGTCGTCGGTATTGAAGCACAATGGAGGCATCGGAGGCAACCGTACTGGCCGTGTGCACTGACGCCGGAAGCTGTGTTTTCCGCCTTACGGCCATGAAATGTGGACAAACAGTTTAAACAACCTACCGCAGCTGTCTGACGAAACTCTCAAAGGCCTGTGCCCGCTTGCGACTACCTCATCTGAGCAGCGGAGCAAATCCTACGCCTTCGCTGTGGAAGCCAGGGGCGGAAGCTTACACACTGCCTTCTTCGGTGCGGACGAACGTCTGCGATTCAAGATACGTAAACCGTGGCCTTTTTGTTTAACATTGTAGATAGGCACGGTGCTTAAAAGTTGGTAATCGATTCGGTGCGGGTGTATTGTATCTGTGTTGGACGAGCACTCTGCATGCATTTCGTAGCGCCCTCGGATGAGTCGTTGGCTCAGAGGGGCCTCCGAGAGTTTCGTCAGACAGTTCCGGTACGTTGTTTAAACTGTTCGTCCACATTCCATGGTCGAAAGGTGGAAAACACAGCTGCCGCACCTTTGCACACTGCCTGTACGGTTGTCTCCGATGCCCCCACCGTGCTTTTTGTACCGACAACGCTTGCCATCATTAAAATGGCGACGCTTTCAGTGTTGTCAAACCACCGAGCAATTTCGCATCAGGTTTATTCTTGCACTGCCCAGCAGGTTTTGCTATAGCTCGACATTGTACCCATTTTCGATATTGGGCGCGTTAAGTCCGCGCTTTTTGCTCCTACTCCGACGCTTTGAGTTTCATACTTTGAGTGCAGCAACTAAACGGAGCACAGCGTACAGGAGCGCGACACACCGAACCTATCAACGAGCCACATAAGCCACTTCAGACCGCACGGTTGTGACAAACTCAGCGTCTCGTGGATACGGGTGGCAGAAGCCGGAATTATTTCCCAGGTAAATTAATTAAGGCCTCCGTAGAGCGGCAGAGTGTAAATAAAAAATCCTAAAAAACAGACGGCGACATTAGGAAGTTTTAAAGAATGTTTTAATTATCATGAAAGGTATGAAGACTCGCTTCGAGTACATATGCTTAAAGTTAACCTTGACCGATCTATTTATTGACCATGCATGCTATTCAGATTTAAATGAAAGACAACATTCTTGAATCCGCTTGTCAACGCAAGAAACTCAAACTTGTCAGATGTTCCTTGGTTCCGTCTTGCAGCGCGAGACGGAACCCGTCGATGTGCTACGCCGATACCACGGCGCACGTCAATTCGTTTTCAGGCGAGATGCATGAACACACCTTTTCCGCAACGCTACTGATATTTCGGCTTTCCAATCGAAGTATCTTAATTCGCTATCTAAGCATTCTAAAAAGGCAGCGGTCCGAATGCCTTCTCATGTCGACCACTTTTCTGTCGCTGTGCTATCGCATGCTACCGTTTGATAGATGAATTCATTTTCAGTCGAGATGCACGAGCAAACCTTTTCCGGAACGCTAATTGCTGTCTTGGCTTTCAATTGGAATCGTTTTTACCTGCTGGATTAAGCACTATTCATTTGAAAAGAGGCAGCGGTTTGGGACCGCCTTTCGTCTCGACAATGTTTTTGGTTGGCAAGCCATCTTGTTTGCGGACGTCACATCACTGAGCGCGAAGAAGTCGCTTGTGTTCCGAGAAATACTCGATGCACGAAGAGTGCGCTCGAGTGTCAGTCTCCGGCGACGCTCCTGTCTGTTTAGCGAACGGAGCTCCAAACTCTCGCGCTCCAAAGAACCAACACGCTCTTCTCCCAAGCCAAAGCACAGACTTAACGCGTCCATTGTGTAATGCCTTTGAGGACTGCATTGACTAAAGGTGTAGAGAACTTGGAACTAACACGCCCAAACTCATTCCTTTCCCTTCACGGCACTGGCTCTCGGCATCATGTATTTATACGACACCTGCTTTCAGACATCACTCTGGTGTTTCTGTTTTTGCAGTATTTTATTGCTTCGTGTTTTTGTTCCTGGTTGTTTTCTATGTTATAAATGCCACACAGCTAATGGAAGAAAAGGACAAAGCGTCGTAAAGCAATTGATAATAAACTACTCCCAAATATCCCTGCACGGAACCCTGCACACGTTGCAGTATGGGACCTCCTTGGTCATAGAGAGGAGTGGCGTGGCTTCAGGTTCGATTGCCCCGTCGATGAAGTAACGAATCTCAGCACTGCCAGAAAATGAAGTCGGTGCGCACGCTTGCGTTGCACCCATTCCGTGTTCGTGAGAGCCTTCGTTAAAACAGAGACATTAGTGGCTGTAAGAACCTGCCTAGACTTGTAGCCCCTTCCCCTGGCGAATGGTGAGTGTTGGGTGCGCGCTCGCCGAGCGAATTCTTGTTCCCCTTGCGAGATGCGAGCAATCTCTCCGCATGCCGCTTGTAGATCTGGAGCCGGTGGGGCGCTCGGCAAGCGGCTCCAACTGATCTGTGGGGAAGTGGCAGAGCGTGTCGAGCGGTTTGGAGTAGTTCTCTGCTCTTCCTTTTTCGGAGGAGTACGATCTGTAGTCACTCGCAACATTTCAGTTTCGTTATCCACGTTCCTGCGAGGGAGTGAAGGAGTTTCGTGGCTTTTCGGTTAAGATTGCTGGGTGGGCTCTCTTGCTGCGCTTGCTTTCGTTCCTCTTGTCATGACCGACTCGACCGGCAAACTGCGGCGATGACATCGTTGCAGTTAATTTCAGGAGGTCTAATAAAGTGCAGTGACAGCGAAAGCAGCTACAGCGACAAAGATGACGAAGACACCTGCAGGTTAGCTCCAGCTCGAGTGACGACGAGGCAGCCGTTCTTGGTGAAGTGTTTGCTAAGTCGTTCGCCTCGCCAGCGAAGAGGTCCAATTAAGATATTGCGTTATGTCGAAGACATTGTGCGTACCTATTCGGACGAAGAGCTAGGTGTGTCATTTGTTCGTTGTGTCGTCTCTGTAAAGTAATTGGAATAATTAGAAGACAATATGCCATATACTCCGCAGATGGAAGTCGCCTTCACAGATGACGATCGCTTTACGGCATACGTGTTTGGGATGGCTGAATTGTACCCTCACGGCTCTACACAAGTACTTCTAGTTGTCTTCATCGGGTTTATATAAGTGTAAGGAAATATAAATTCTGTCTTAATGTCGGGGTCACCGTTCGTCAAGTGCAAGTAGTAAACAGTCTGGGTTGCTTCTGATCCGAAGTTCATGCTTTCAGCAAGATGGCAATGGGAACCGAAACTTTTAAAAAGCGAGGGCAGACGCTCTGAAAGCGGTGGTGCCGGGAGCGTTGCGCTCGATTTGCTCCGCAGCGCATGTGACCGATCAGCTCACGGAGGGCGACCGCTCAATGACCGCTAGGCGCGGAGCGCTCGGCATCTGCTAGGAAAAAGGCTATTAGCGAGGAGTAGTAGTAGGCTGCGTCCCATACCTTTCAGGTGCCCTGGCTACCACTTTAGAGCGCAGCATGACCGTTCCTGCTTACGGATCATGTGAGAAGCTTGAGACATTAGGGAGACTATGGAACAGGTCATGGGCGTACCAACCGGGGGCAAGGGGGGCGCTTGCCCCCCAGTTCTCGGAGTGGGGGCAAGGCATGTGTTTTGCCCCCCTGAAACAGCCGCCACTGGGCAGGGCAAACACTGGCCGGCGGCGCCCAAGGTATACCAAGGGCACCGTCCCCGACCCGCGGGGGCATATTGTTAACGCGCAGGCGATACACCCCCAGCAACGGCGCTCACGCCGGGTTGGATGGTACGTGAAGATAGCGCTGCCGTCGTCAATATAGGCAGCGGTTACAACGCGAGTTTCCGAAGCGGTAGCGTATGCTTTAGTGGTAAGATATCTGCTTCATACGTAGCGGACCCGGGTTCGATTCACGGCGTGGGCTTACTACTTCTGTTTTTTCTCGAACATTTTGTTTTGTCGAGGCGTTTGGCGATATTTACGACATTTCTTTTTACGATTACCACTGAAAACAACGAATGTTGTCGACGAAACTATGCTGAACTAAATGGTATGGAACTCTATTTATGGAGGTTCATGTGGGACAGCGGGGCTTGGGTTGCCGGCTTGTCGCCGCAAGCGGCGTGTACGGTGCGGGGGGAGGGAGGGGGGTTGCTATGTGGGGTTAATGGTTTTGTAATTAGTAGCCGCATACTGCCGCCGCGAAGCGACGTGAACGCAGGCGGGGTGGTGGGTTAACGCGCTTCGAGTGTACATGCGCTGTCCGAATCCGAATTGTAAGTTCCCGCGCGTTGCCGAGCAGCCAATCCGGCGTGAGCGTCGTTGCTAGGGGGTCAATCGTCTGCGCCATAAAAATTAGTGATGGGCCGAATTTGCCGGCGGTAAAAAGAAGAATCGTAAAATTATGTCTAGACAACTCTCTTCAAAAATCTTGCGAGCGCTCCATTTCAGTAAGCTTTGATGCGCCAATTTCAAGATTAGCATCTGCCGGATATCCCATCTCTTTATTAACTTCGATTGCAGAGAACATTCTGAAAACCAAAAATAAAGGAACGTCCGTCACACCAAGAGCCAGAGATAGAACCACGAGACCAGTCGTTCTTCCCTACGTACACAGGTTCTCTCATGGCATAAAAAAATCGCTAATAAGTTACACATCGACGTCGTTTTCTCTGCTCCTAGTCAGCTTGCCAACTTGTGCAAACAAGTTAACTCACCATATTCCCACCGAACAGTAAGCTGTACTAAGAAACATCAGAACAGCCTCGCCGAGTGCGCAGAGGAAGTGTTGTATTAATTTCCCCTTTCGTGCGGGAAAATGTACATAGGGCAGACTGGACGATGCCTTAAAGGGGCCCTGCAATCATAATTAAGCGTCTACCTTTTCTGCGGTTTCCACGTCTCTTGGGGTTCGGGCAAGCCAGCGGGCATGGAGAAAGTAACTAAATTTCAGTGCGTCATATTTTAACCGGACGACGCGGAAACCTCCTCCACCGACGGGGGCGACCTGCGGTACCGAAAGCGCGCGATATGTGACGTCTTAGGTCCTGGGCTTACTACTGGTCAGAGCCGCTAAAAGCTTTTTTTTAGTCGAAATACAAAATATAAGTGGCGCGAACCGTTTCAATTATTTATAAAAGTAGTTTTTGTTCAGTATTTTAGATCAGAAAAGAAACAAATGCAGTTTATAAAGTACGGAAACAATAAATGATCCGTCGACATACCCGCCACCAATCGGTGGAAAAGGCGGCGCATACTAGAAAGGAGTGGGATCAGGCGTCGACACGGAAAGGTCCCGGATGTACGCGGCGGCGCTGCGGCCGTAGGGTCCGAAGGACCCGGCCGGCTCTGAGCGTTCCCAAGGCCTTCGGTGAGCAGCTTTGTCTGGCGGTTTGGCTGTTTCGCGGTATGGCAGCGCGAAGTGGCTCCCATTCTGAACTGATCTTTACCCCGTGTTTGCTGTCGTTTGTGGCCACTGAAGTGTCATGCCGAATTTGTGTTTAATCGCGCAGCAAATGCAATGAGAGCCGCTCTAGCTGCCCGCTACATACAGCCTATCCAGAACACGCTTTAGTGGCGCCCTCTCGCGCCGTCGACACGGAGTACGGCAGCCGTGAGCGCTCGCTCAGCTCACTACCCCTCGTCTAGTTCACGGCCACTCAAGCAACCAAGGACGTCATGAAGGAGGTTAGTTTTTGCTTGTTTTTGTAATTTTAATTTGCCAATAACTTTTAAAATAAAGCAAAATTCGAGAAAAGAAAAGTGTCATTAAGTTACTACGTTCAGTGCGCTCAGGTTTGGTGTAAATTAAAAATTAGTAAAAAAGCCATTGCAGGCCCCCTTTAATGATAGGCTCCGTGAACACAAAAACAATAGCACCAGAGCTAATTCTGGCCACCTGGGCGTACAATGCCGTGATTGTGGGTGCGAGATTCACCTGCCATCTTGTACAATTGTAGGTAGGCACAGTAATCAATTAACGAGAGAAATTATTGAAGCCGAACACATCGTCAGGAATTCTGAAAACTGTACCAGTACACCATCTTTGAACCTGAAAGAAAAAGAAAAACATTTTCTAGGCGTCTAGGAGATTGGTGCGCTTGATTCAGGAAATTCGGTAGTTCCAAACGTAGAAGAACACAAAGTATATAAAAACGAGTTGTCAGTCAGCGCGGTTCGTTTGAATTTTTCCTTTCTTTTTCGTGTGTAAGGAGTAAGTGTACTTTTGCAGTAGTGCGCTGTAGTGTGTGTTAATCTGCGTAAGGGTTTTCACCTATCTGCCTAGCCCCGCACACCACCACATCGGCCCCTTCCACTACGTGCAAATAAAATCATTACCATTATTATTATTATTATTATTATTATTATTATTATTATTAATATTCATTATTATACCAATCCTGCTTTCGGCTCACAAGAAGTCTGTGCCAAAACAAAATAATATTGCCTTTTAGTTCGCGTTATTTCGCGATTTTTATGTATCTGCATAAAACCAAACACTGAACTATACATGCTCGACGTTGCACACCCGACATTCCTAACTCTTCCCATCTTTCTAAACGTCCTTGTGTGTCCTAACATCAGAAACCGGCATTTTAAAGGTTAAAAAAGGCACGTTGCAAATATGGGACACACACTTTCATGCAAAGCTGATGTCAAGTGACTCAAATCGAAAAACATGCATATTTACAATATTGTTACCTCTTCTGGTGAAGGCTCAGCAACCGTCCCAAGTAGCACAGAAACATTTGAAGAACATTCCAAGAACATTTGCAACGTTCTCGGAACGTTTGCGAATGTATCTGGGAACGTTCTCTAAATGCTCTTAGAACGTAGCATAGAGACTTATCCATCACATGTGGGGAACATTCTCCACGAAATGTTTGCAGAACGTTGAAAGAACGTTGAATAAACATTCCCAACATTCTAAGAATGTTTCGAGAAGCAGACTAATGTTTGCAGAACATTCTCAGAACAATAAATCAACATTCATGGAGTAATGCTTATGGTAGTTCCAGGTATCTATTCCAAAAGAAAAGAAGAGAAAGGATGTATCATCGATGGAAGCAAGAGGAATGTCAGAACTTCAATCAATTTAGACGGAGAGCGCTATCATTTCAGGCTTCCACGAAACACCATCGAACTTGTTGTTCACAAGGTAATGACGTCACGAAAGGTAACCAAACGAGGGCCCCACCGAAACATCTCGCCGCAGCACCAATGAGCCATACTACGTATATGGATGTGGTAAAGCTCCTCACAGGGCGATCAATATTTATTAATCGAAAGATATTTTACAAGGCGCAGGAACAAGATTCCCGCTTTCCTAGCGCACTAGCCTGAGCATGTACTAACGACAATTTACTCCTATCTGACACTTGTCAACTTCTTTCATTCA